>JAXIVJ010000811.1:0-92500 GCA_036785665.1 Chirona hameri
ATATATATATATATATATATATATATATATATATATATATATATATATATATATATATATATATATATATATATATATATATATATATATATATATATATATATATATATATATATATATATATATATATATATATATATATATATATATATATATATATATATATATATATATATATATATATATATATATATATATATATATATATATATATATATATATATATATATATATATATATATATATATATATATATATATATATATATATATATATATATATATATATATATATATATATATATATATATATATATATATATATATATATATATATATATATATATATATATATATATATATATATATATATATATATATATATATATATTATATATATATATATATATATATATATATATATATATATATATATATATATATATATATATATATATATATATATATACACCTGTCATACTTGTCATACTGCATTTTCCATCCTTATAACGTGCCTTTTCATCCGTTTTGTTTGACCCTTTCAACTCTTGGGAAGGGGACCCTTTCCACGCTCTGGAAGGGTTCTTTCGAGCCCCCCCCCCCCCCTCCCTTGGACGATATCCTGGCTGCGTGCCTGTATATTAGTAACATATTATTTATTATAAGAATTAATGCAAGGAACTTGTAACTCTGCGAGATGAAAGACCATCATCCCATTATGCGAAGTGGGAAAAAATCCGCTACATTATTGGGTACCTATTCCCAAATTCTAACCTATGGGCTATGTAACGAAATATTTTGTATAAGAACACTCGTTGTTGTGGCCTGAAAGTCGCCAATATTTATTGTAATTAATATTAATGGCGTCGGACTAGTAGACCGCTCGACCGGACTTAACCCGGCATTGACTGGTGTCTCAGTCGAACGCCATTGACGGGGGGGCCATAACCCCCCCCCCCCTCCCCCTGGTTATCTTCCGAACCAAGTATCTCAGCGATACGCACAAGGCGGAAGTCAAAAGCTCTCAACGAGATGAATCTAAGCATACTAAAAAAATATCAACGTGAGATCAAATGTCAGGTCACGGTCAGGTCAAGGGTCAAAATCGACGCATTTGAGCTTATGGGCCATATTTTCCATCCAAAGCCTTCGATTACGACCATGATCACCCAAAGTGCTGCCAAAGGTATGATACACATCCCGCATGACCTAAACTGAGATTGTTGGCCAAAGTTAAGGTCATGTCACAAAAGGTATATGCTTAAAATATCTACGAAAGTCATGCAACACATGTTTTATGAGTTATTTTCCACGTATAATTCGATAGTGATAGTCATTTTACCACCTGACGTCATTTACGTGAAGTTAATGTCACGTTTAGGTCATGTTCAGGTCACTGAAGGTCAAAATTATTGATAAATCTAAATACAAATGGCATATTTATAAATCAGTTTTGTCTAAGAAATATAGTGGTGCAATTTATATGTCTGTATCTGGTAAAAAAAGGCAAAACAAAAACATTTTTTTAATATGACATCATGAGTTACCCATACTTTAGATGCCATACGTCAGTCAAAAATGGTGATATCGATGTGAAATTTGGTATGGTGGTTTCCCATATGTGGTTCTCTGAATATATTCCGTTTTTTTTTAAATATCTTTGAAAACTCGATTTTGTGGTCATTTTCTACATTTTTTTTTTGGGGGGGGGGTCTAAACCCAGATTTGTTTCAAATTTCGAGATAGCCAGTTTGTAGCCCTTGCAATTTGCTATCTGTTGGCCTTTTTCGATTGCATTTTTCTTTTAAATATGGCATTTCTACGGCCTGGCAAAGTTTACCTGATTTTTGGGTAAAACTCGTGTGTAGTGACGTCACTAAATTCGATATAACTCGAAATTGTTCGACGAAATTGCTTTATTTTTTTACAGAAGACGTAAACTTGATTTATGAGAAAGTACCCGAAGTTTCACGTTGATAAGCTATTACGAAACTTCATCAGGGGGCGTTAAACGCCCCCCCCCCCCCTAGTCAATGGCGGGTTAAAGTAAGACAAATTAAAATCGACCGAAAACCTTTTGAGTTATAGGCCACCAAATTAAAAAATACTGCAAAATGTCAAAATGACCGCAGTGAAATGTTGATATGTAAATGACCTGAGGTCAAATGCAACTTCTAGCATACCTATTGTATCATTAGACTTTCCAACGAATCATTAAACCCATTTTGGGGTATATACATTATACATGCAATCACTGCGTGCCAAGGACCCAACAATGTCAAGCCAAGGAGCGCATAACAAACACAATTTAGCATATTTGACCTCATTTGACCTTGAAAATATTGACCTAGGGTCATTCAATTTTCACAAAACAGAGATTCCGCAGCACCTCTCTACCCAACACATTTCGTTATTGTGGCTCTTATGAGGGCCGAGATCTGAGTGTGGGGGGGGGGGGGGGCGGATTCCGCCGTTAGTGTAATTTTCAGAGGCCCTCCAGTGCGCGTGTTAAAATACAAAAACAGGTTCTGGTTGGTACTGGAAAAACGGGGGCCAAAAGACAATATGGCCCCACCTTTGACAGCCAAAGGGGAGTCATGACACCCGTGCCCCCCCCCCCCCCCCCGCGGCCGTCAGTGGTCATTGCAAGGATGGGCAGCCATGTTCACAGCATGGACCAGGTGGATAATTTTTGCTTGTATTGTACGATTTGTCTCATTGGTGTTTGGTGCATTTTGCAGGGTTCCGGTTTAACATGTAGTCTGTCGCAGGAACAGAGTTTGTTCACACTATTATTGCGTCATTTCCCACAGTTAAATACATCTGGCAGAACATTGGATGATTTGGTCATGATTGTCGTGTTTCGTCTTTTCTAGTAATTGTTTTATCGTTCCATTTAAGTTTTTTGATTGGTCATAATCCATGATTTGTTACTGCCAATATTATAACCTAAAACATGCAACTTTTCAATTTTTCAACATTGAAATAAATCGTGAAAGTAATCAATCATGGGCCGTCATCATGAGCAGCGTAATGGACTTCGATTCATTACTCCAGGTCAATTAGGTCCCATTGTAAGGACGCTTTGTATTTTAACATGCTTTATGTTGTCTTTCTTTCAGAATATCCACGAGCCTTCGAGCCTACCAGTCGCCGACTAATGGTCGCCGACTAGCCTACTAGTCGCAGACCAAATGGACCTTCCACAAGGCCGATGTGTGGCCTTTCAGGCCGACTGCTAGGTGGCCTTCTCCGGAGCAGAGCCTCCGCAGGTCACGGCCTTGGCACTGGCCACCCTGTTCACCGAGGTGCTCCGCCGCGCCAGCGTGCACCGCATCCCGCGTGGGGCGAGATCGGACCCAAAGCCCTGGGCCATGGCTCCAGAGATGCATAGAGCAGTCACAGAGCGCCAGGAGGCGCCCCGGGTGGCTGGCCAACATGCCGGCCAGCTTGGGGAGGGTTACGAAGCTCCTGAAGATATGGGAGGGCTCATCCGACGACCACCGACCCGGGGAGGCTATGAGAGGGCGGCCGCCTCCTTGTCTGAGGCTGGCAGAAGGCGGTGGCGTTCAACCAGACGTACGCCCACGTCTCGAGGCAAGTGCGAGTGCCCAAGCTGGACCGTGCGGCCAAGTAAAAGTGAACTGACCTCAGACTCTGCAGCAGCCAGGAGTGCACAGGCCAGCGCCGCGCCATCTGCTCGGAGTTCAGCCTCGAGGAACTGGTCTGGCACCTCCCGCGACTCCACCTGAGTAAGGCCCCTGGACCGGACGGCGTTTGTAACGAGCACCTCCGTCACCTGGGTCCGATCGCCCGGCTGCCCCTGCTGCAGCTCATAGACACATTCTGGATGGAGGGCTCAGTTCCGAGCTACGCCGGTGTCGTGAGTGCCCGCAGGCTTCGTAACATTCGACACATTCGACTCCATCTTCCAAGATGAGCTGCCGGAAGCTGCCGTCTCCATAGCGCGCCCAGCGTCCGCCTGCGAGGACCTTCCGGCGGCAGCAGTGCCCCCCCCCCACGCCCTCGTAGACGCTGATTCCGTCACCAGCAAGCGACAGCGGCAGCCGCATATTTGTCCTGCCCTTTTCAATTCACAGTGAATTTCAAAGCTACTGGCATTACATTATTGCAACTAGCATCGAAATCAATAATTGCAGAAAGATGGCTGGCTTTGTGCTACAGTTTACGAGTCTTGTACGGCACCTTTTCTGCGGAACGTGCAATGCATATTACATTTCAGTCGGGGATAACGAGTGATTCTGGTCACCAAAGGGGTAACCATTCCGTTAAGCGCTGTGAAGCAGTGCCGTATATACATTCCTCATACACTGATGGTCCTCGTATTTATTTGTTAGTAGTGAGCTGGTGGTGAACGGCGTAATAATTTACAAATTAAGAATTACGATTTTTTCTGCAGCTTGAACTTGCCGCCAGTGCGGTGACTGCGGGAGGCTGCGTGCGTGCGTGCAGACGTTACGCAGGTGGATGTGGGCGGAGCTTGCAGGTACCTACATGCGATTGTGGATGCGGGCGCTGAGTGCAATGCGCACGTGCAGACAGTAGACACTGCGCGAAGACTGCCTTTACACGAAAAACTACCACATCAACATCCATAATAACGCCAAATTACTGTAATCAGCAGTTTGACCACGTGACCTAAAATGACCTTGACCTGACTCATCGTAATCGAAAGGTCTGAATGGTATTCAGAAGTGTCGGGTCGGGCACAAAAGGCATGTCGATTTACAGATCAATGATCCTTAAAATAACGTTATTTCCTTCAAGACATGCCACCATCCATGTCTTATAGACATTGGGGAATATGTTATGTTTGACCTGACCTGTGACGTCATCGGTGACCCGAGGTCGATAACAAAATAGTTTCGAACGACAATATTTCCAGCGCTATCGAATGCCGGTTGAATTTGTATGATTGGTATTGTGGTTACGGAGATAGAGGGGGAAAAGCCCCCAATAAGTCGTGTTATGAGAAATACCCCAGTAACCGCTGGGTTAACTTTAGTGCACTTCAAATGCGAAACAGGCATGTAAGATCTAAACTTGACGATTTTCAAACAATATTGGACCCTCTGGGGACGCCAGTGAGCCATCTGGAGACCCAATTGGGTCTTCTGGGAGTCACTTTGATCGGCTATGGGTCCTTTCGATCGAGGCTCAATGAAGGTCCTGGACGCGTATTTTAGTTTCCCGCTACTAAATTGCCACAGGCTAGTACTTAGGGAGACTAAGTCAGTCAACAATATAAATTTTGCTTTGAAATTCTGTTTGGGCTTCGTTCATACTTGGTTCTCCAATATAGCTTCCGGTTTTTGAATATATTATAACATTTTGATTTTGTGATGACAAAAATGATTTTGGGGAAACATTTCCAACAAAATCAAAATTGTCGGGTAACCCTATTCCCTGCGGGGGCAGATTCTGACCCTCCCGGTGGCTTTTCACTTGCCGCTTCTGAACCGTTAGACCTAGCGTCCTGAAACGTTGTGACTTTTCCCAAAATTGAATGGCGCGTGTTGTGTCAACATTTTGAAATAATCGGTTCAGCAGAGGCGGTTCCAGGCTCCTGTTTTGGGTAAGGTGTTACGAATGCGGTTTTGCGGCGCATACTTCCTTCGTAGTTTGCAGTGCAATAAATGCGTCAGAAACAATTCCAATGCAATATGCATCATAGATACTGGGATTGTACATATTTTTGGGGCAGAAGCGCACTCAGGATAGAAAAATTGGAGGCTATACCCACCCTCAAATTAGGTCCAACTTTAAATTAGTAAGTTGATAAAAGCGTTACGCGCATGGTGCCCCCCCATGTTTTTCCTGGATCCGCCTATGCGCAATATATCAAATTTAACCAATTACAGCATATAATGCCCACATGTAATGTTCATGTCGTCCTAAACAATCACGAACAGCACATATTTTTTCTTCAGAAAATCCCCCCATTTTACATTCCCTGAATACGCCTATGGTTTTTTTTTTTTTTTTTTGTCTTTTGATATATTCAAAACCAGTACATTTGAAGCTCAAAAACGTTTGGGGCGTGGAAAGTGGTCAAGCCACATAGCCGCAATGACCATTCAAAAAACACCCAAAGTTTTCGGATTTTTTGCCCCCTGTCCCACCATTTTTGAACAAAACAAAAATGTCGGGGTCCAAAAAGAGAGATCTTGTCATGACGAATCGAATAGCGTTTTCTCCATCGAAATGGACCGAGCGGTTCTCGAGATCTCTGGGGGGGGGGGGGGCAGAATCTGCCCCCCGCAGGTTAACGTAGTTCTGGGCACCCGCATGGAATAGGATTTAATATTTAAAAAATCGGAAGTTATATTGGAGAACCAAGTATGGACGATGCCCAAACCAAATTTCAAAGCAATATCTATATTTTTACTGATACATCTCCCTAAGTACTAGCCTGTGGCAATTTAGTAGCGGGAAACTGAAATACGCGCCATGGACCCATATCTCCCTCTGAATCCACTACTGATCACTGCACAAATAAATTGAAGAGGGCCACAGAGGCACAGAGTAGACTGATTGGAGACACTGACACAAAAATCCTTTCCCTCCTCATAAAAGACGTTGTGTGGCCCTAAATCCGAAATTCAGTTCATCGCCGGGGACGATGCTCTAAAAATGCGGTCGTAAAATGGTGGGGCTAAATTGAAAAGTGTTGAACTGTGTTGCTCTAAACTTTGAAAACAAGTATGTATGTATTGTCTGAAATTTATTTTGTAAAATACAAATAACCATTTTACTCAGATTCAAGATGTTTCGGGATTTTCAAGTCGGGATTTTTCGTTTTTTTTTAGCGGGCAAAAAGATACGTTTGCCTACCGATTTTTCGTTTGGGGAGGGGAGAAATTGGCCATTTTGCCCAACCGTAGAT
Source organism: Chirona hameri (assembly GCA_036785665.1). Taxonomy (NCBI): domain Eukaryota; kingdom Metazoa; phylum Arthropoda; class Thecostraca; order Balanomorpha; family Balanidae; genus Chirona; species Chirona hameri. The sequence continues at coordinate 6,907 of JAXIVJ010000811.1, forward strand.
CCGCCACTGGTGATAGGTATCATATATACTTTACAAAATATAGGTACACAATCATGTCAGATTACTATGATATTAATATCCACATTTGTGGCTTTGGTGTGGTAAATACTGCAAATACATAGCGAGATTTTCCGAAGAAAAACCATCTATTTACAAGTATGTATTTTTTATGCTTACCTACATTTTACTGGGGTGAGGTCCACACCGTTTATACTTGGCCGATATATTTGACGCGACCGAACATTAGGCATAACAAAAAAAACAACAGATAAATACTAGAAAAACAAATATTACTTGAACAACAAGCAACACTGGGCATTCACGGCAAGAAACTGTGCCGTGATTTCTGCCGTCGCCGGCATTGTGAAAGCGGCAATCAGCTGATTATTGAGTCTGTTTACTCCATTCACGGCATTTATTCGCCAAGGTCAAGGCAAAACAGCGGCCAAAATGCCGTGGATACCCATTCACGGCATGCCGTGAATAGCTATTCACGGCATTTGGTAAGATGCCGTTGCCGTGAATGGCCGATTTTCACGGCAAAACCCAGATTCACGGCATTTGTATTATTGGGCCCAGAGCAGGGGCGTCGTTTTCTATAGGCCTGGTAGGGCCGCCCTACCAATGTTCATTTGGGCCCCACCAATGCCTCTCTGGGCCCTACCAATGTTTTATAACATTTCCTAAAAGAGATAATACAATTTCAAAAATGCATTGCTATGAAGCATATACAAATGTATGGCATGGAGTCATGGACCATGTGCGGCAATGAAAATACCCAAATATCATAAGTTTGGGTGGTTTGAAATTACCTATGTTGTTCAATATCAGAACATGTATCCCTTATACTGAACTATTTCCCTAATGATTCAAACAAGACAAAATGAATCATAACATGACGGATCTTGGCTTGCTAATATCAATGATAAATGATTGGGGAGGTCAAAAGGTCTGGACACTTTATCACTTCGAAAGGATCCCTAAAGGAACCATTAATAGAAATATATGCCAACCCTATTTTCCAACATCAGTATATGCTACTATAGCAAAATGGCTGGAGATGTGCGTCTCAATCTAATCTGACATGGAATACGCAACATGATTTCAGTGATACAGAGTTACAGTAATTTACAAAAATGCAAACTTGCAAGAATACTTTTCTAAAATCAAAGCGCCCACCAAATCATTCCAACAGTGTTTCAATATTAGATTATCCAAAAGACCTGATTTTCATTCGCAATGAAAATGAAATAGGCAGATCCACGTTCAGGACATACGTACTGGTCAGTAGATTCAGGAATGTCAAGGTGAAATGCCTCACCCTCAACCTCAAGTTTATAATTATCTCGAATGCATCAGACCCAGGACCTGTCAAATGAGTCTCCTCTTCCCCGGGGAGTGGGGATGTAAGTACAGACGGCAAGGATTGATCCGGGCAGGCTGTCATGACAACCGGGCGAGATGGAGCTGAAATCACATACACACACACACACACACACACACACACACACACGCGCGCGCACGCGCGCGCGCGCACGCGCCCACGCGCACACGCGCGCACGCGCGCACGCCCACACCCACCCACACCCACCCACACACACCCGCACACACCCGCACGCGCACGCGCACGCGCACGCGCACGCACACGCACACACACACACACACACACACACACACACACACACACACACACACACACACACACACACACACACACACACACACACACACACACACACACACACACACACACACACACACACACACACACACACACACACACACACACACACACACACACACACACACACACACACACACACACACACACACACACACACACACACACACACACACACACACACACACACACACACACACACACACACACACACACACACACACACACACACACACACACACACACACACGCACACACGCACACACGCACACACGCACACACGCACACACGCACCCACGCACCCACGCACCCACGCACCCACGCACCCACGCACCCACGCACGCACGCACGCACGCACGCACGCACGCACGCACACACGCACACACACACACACACACAGGAATACCGGCAAACAGTCGGCTGGGGAAAATAGACGAGTTAATTATGGCATATGACTCGGGAAAGATAATACTATAGGTTGACGCGTTTCGTCATACAAGACTGCATCAGCACCTTTGGATACGAGATGAAATTGTAGGTACACACACATGATAAGCTATATATCAGACGAGCTAAATATTGAGAGTAATACAATAAGTATACAGTAATGCGGTAAATAATAGTGGGTAATTAATGCCTAAACATCTGTGCCAATTTTGACGGCGCTGCGCGCCGCGCCGCCTATATCAGTTCCCCGCTATCTAATTGCCAGCGGCCTAGTACTTAGGGAGACACAAGTCAGTCAAAAATATAGATATTGCTTTGAAATTCAGTTTGGGAATCGTTCATACTTGGTTCTCCAATATGTCTTCCGGTTTGTCAACTCTCGACAACTCTCGACAGCTGTACCGCACATCAGTAGCACGCGCACCTAAAATTCGCACATCAGTAGCACACACAGTCACCTTACACGACATTGACAAGATAATTACCATATCTCAGATTCCATGATTCCAACTTGGCCCGCTAAAAAACAAGTGACCGAAATCCGAGAAGTTGTCGATTAAAAAAACAAAGGTGGGTGCCCGCACACAAGGGGGCCCGCTCTTAGGGTTCTGACCCCCCCCCCCCCCCCGACATGGAATCCTGCGTGCGCCACTGGTTCGCATATCATCGTGGTCATTGTCCGCATCAGACAGCATGACACGGGATGGCAGCTGCATTTTTTGCTCATTTATTATTCGTCTTCGCACATGATCAGATTCGCAACTTCGAAGTAGGTCATGGGCGAATCCAGGGGGAGCAAAGGGGTCATGCCCCCCAAACCGTCTTAATTTGCCGCAAAACTGAAACATTTCCTGATATATAAAACAATCTAAGCAACTTTTACTAAGGATTTTTTTTTAGTCAGCCCCATGCTTATATAAGCATGCGACATCCTGAGTTTTGAGAATTGTGCGAGACTTCTTGGGATTTGCCCCCCACCCAAAAAAAAACACCCGTTCTGGATCCGCCTTTGAAGTAGGTCACATATAGAGTTGCAATTTCCAGTGATCGCAGGCTGGATGGATGTCGTGCCCATCTTCAGGTACCTGTTATAAGTGACTACGCACGGGCCCAGTGGGTCAAAGGCTCGGCCGGGGATTTTTGCCTACTATGCTGGATTTGCGTGCATGAAATTAATATAATCTAATGAACTTGCTTAAATATAGGTAATGCATCGCAAACGAAATATGCCATGCTGGACTGGGTTACATCAGCGTACTGCTGTACCGGTCTGGGCTGTGTGTCGGTTATATCGAAAAAATGCACTTGAACCGGTCACTATGTGAAAAAGGCTGTGCGTCACAGGGATGGACAGAAGGGTAACATCCACCCCCCCCCCTTAGCCCGCAAAATGGGTATGGGCATTCGTTACGATATTTTAATCCGGTGATGTTGTTGCAGTGACCAAAGTGTACCTTGTATAATATATATTTGTTTAATGATTGGAAGCTGGAGCTCAAAATTAAGTGCCTGAAATCCGAGGAGAAACTCAACATGAGGGTTAGGTTTCGGCGGAGCGGTTTGGCCCTACCAATAATTTTCGCAAAACGACACCCCTGACCTTGACCTTGACCTCGGGTCACAAAGCTATACGAATATTTCTTGCTCAGAATCACCTATCCAATCCACTGGCGTTGACCACACCTCCGATATCTTTACCCAATCCGGATATATACATAGGGCCTGTTCCAGTGGCGCCTCTAACCTCCTCCAAGTTGCTCCAACTTACAACTGTCTGAGCATTGGGATACGACAGTTGCAAGTTGGAGCAACTTGGAGGAGGTTAGAGGCGCCACGGGAACAGACCCATACATGGGTAACGTTCGCATCGCCACCTATACGGGTTTTGCGAGGCTGAAAGAGGGCATTTAATAGGCTTTAGCCACCTTCTTTACATCGAAAGGTAATTGATCAAGCTCAATTTGGCTTTAAGTAAAAAATACAGGCTTCGACTGGGAAAGGTCAAAATAGGTCACGTAAGAAAGGCCACAAGGTCACAAAATCAAACAAACAAAAGTATAATTTTTCGAGATAGCCAAAAGTTGCATTGCATCATGGCGAGTTCATTGGTATATAGTTGTTAAAGGGACTGTCTCACCTTAACATTAGAGTTGAGTTGAGATAGCCATTTTGATGTTTTGGCATTGAAATTAAGTATGGTAGCAGTTAAAACAACCACAATGATCTAATACAAAAGATATTCGAGTTTGATTTTGACATCTGTAAAAGATAAGGCCCATGTGTATTTGAATAGGGACTCTAAACCGACAGCGTCGTCTCTTTAGCTAACTGGTAATGATAGTCGACTTGTTTTAAGGTCAGCCTTGGAATATTTTCGTCTTCATTTCTCGATCCCCGGGTGGTTCGCAATCTAAGCCAATCTAGACACCGGATGATTCGCTTTTTCTGCGCAATAGATGTCGACAAGAAAAATTGTGCCATACATTTGGCAGCACAAAGGATTTCTCTGTTATTAAAAAAAAAATCATATGACGTCACCAACCCAACTTTCCGCTTAAAACTAAAAGTTGAATATCTTCCAAGATAAGCAATTTTTTTCGGGAACAAAGTTTACGAACATGTTCAGCTGACCTCGCCTGACATGTAGACATACAATTAAGTGTGATTCGACAACTTTCACAAAGGTGGGACAGTCCCTTTAAGGAGAGAGCGAAATTATATGGTGCTGGTTCATAACATTATGATTGAGAGCAAAATTTCCGCAACAAATCAATATTCGGTACGCGCGAGGCAATTTTGTCCGAGTGTCTCCGCCCTACATGGCGATGGTAGCGCCATCTTAACCCGCGCCCCACTGTGGAGGGTCCTGGATTTTCTGAATAACTTGAAAACTATGGTAAATATCGACGTACAACTTGCAGTACCTTATTCTGTACCAATTCTACGTCTTCTCACAAACTTTTGTGAAATTGATGTACTTTGGGAGATAATGGCGTTTTAATGACGTCATGTCATGTCTTTTTTTGGTGGAAACACGATAAATGTTTGAAAAATCGTAGAAAATCAAGTGAAGATACAAATTGCAAACAAAAGACGCCAAACGAATGGAAATGAGCTTTTCTTTCAAACGGGTATCTCAGATTTGCAAAAAAAAATTGTCCCCTCAAAATGTATTTTTTTTAAAATCAAAATGAGAATATCCATTGTTTTTTTTCAACCGAAAGATATGTGATAGAAGTGTATATTATGTACCTGCACATAACATTTTGCATTCATATCTTCATAACTTTCGGTTTTACAGAAGTTCAAACATGACAATGTTGTATACATCCCAGGTAAAGTGACTCTGACGGCACCAGCGCTTGAATACGATCGAAAGGTTGTGGCGGCCGCGGATGTTGCTGAGTGCTAGTGACTGTTCATGCTCCATCTTCCCTACTGGATTGGCTGGAGCCATGGTTACTGTTCCGGTTGACCCCTCCCTTCGAGCTACGACACCCGGTGCTGATTTTGCGAGAAAGAATACCTGTCAGGGTATTGGAGGCAGTCATTAGTGCGAGAGACACGCGACGGCGTAGAGACACCATGTCTCGCCACATCCGCCACACCATGTCTCGCCACATCCGCACTTTGTCGCCTGCTGAAGCAGCAGCTCCGCTCAGCCGAGTCTCTGACTCGAGTGGGACGGAGAGTGACGATGGATAATTCGACGCAGCGGCAGACGACGGTAGTGACGAAGACGCTCTCAATGTCGCTGATGCATCTGACGAGTTTGACGCAGACCCGGCGCCGCCAATCAGCAGGCCCCAGCTGACCAGGTCGCAGCAGATCCTGCACCAGGCTGACTTGCAGCCTCAGCCGCCGAGAGACGCCGGGCCATACGTCGTACGTGACGGCCGGCGAGCTGTCATCACCGAGTGGCTCACCACTCCGCCGTCCGCGCACCGGCGCCGGGACCCAGCCAACATCCTGACCCAGGCAGACGGTGTGCATGGCCGAGCCAGAAACACCATCCACGAGGCTGACGCCTGCACGCTGGTTATCAGTGACGACGTAATAGAGAAGATCGTGCGCCATATCAACGTCAGACTGCAGCGTGAGCGACCGAGGCATGAGGCTACCTGCAGCGGCACCACCACTGAGAAGACGGCGCACAGCTTCAGGATGTCACTCACACAGAAATGTGCGCTTTCTTCGGCCTGTGCATCCTACGTGGCTTCTACAGCCGGCTGACTGTCACGCAGCTGTTGTCTCCGTCGACCGGGCTGTTGTGTTTAGAGCCACCATGGGCTGCAAACGGTTCTCGAAGCTGCTCCAGCTGCTTTCCTTCGACAACATCGACACCAGGGAGGATCGACGCAAGGACAAGTTCTGCCACCTGCGATAAATATTCAACGAGGTGGACCACAACCTGCGTCGACACTTCCGGCCGTCAGAGTGTCTGACTATCGACGAGGGTCTGGTCCGTTTCCGGGGGCGATGTCCATTCAGGATGTACATACATGCCAAACAAGCCCGGAAAGTACGGTCTGCTGTTCCGTACAGTCGCCGACGCAAACTTCCGCTACATGTGGGAAATGTGGCCGTATAGTGGACGGCCAGCATAACCTGAGCTGTCCCCACCGGCCACGTACTTCGAAGCAGTGCCGGCCATGGTCAAGTACATAGTAGAAGACGTCGCCGGCACTAGACGCAACATAACGATGGATCGATACTTTACGTCAGTGCCTCTGGCGGAGGAGCTGTTGGCGGAACGGCTGACTGTGGTTGGCAACATCAACAAGCGGCGCAAGCTCCTGCCGAAGGAGATGACGGATGTCCGGGCTCGGCTGGTGAACACCAGCCAGTTCTGCTTCCGGAAGGACGTGACTCTTGTGTCCCAGTGCCCTAAGGCCAGCAAGCTGGTGCTGGCTGTATCCACGTAGCTTCGGGCCGCACTTGTGGACAGCCGCACCAGCAAGCCGGAAATCTTATTATACTATAACGCGACGAAGGGTGGTGTGGACGTGGTGGACGCCATCACCGAATACTACATGTACAAGCCGACCCTCACCCGCTGGCCGACTGCGACCTTCTTTTTCATCATGGGCGTCGCGCAGGTCAACGCGTCGACGATCCTGCTCCTGAACAGGGGCAGATCTGGCGACGTGAAAAGGGTGTGCGACGAGCCATCATGTACGCCATAGGCCAGCAGGGGTAGCTTCGTATGAAGTAAACAATTCCAAACAAGATTCCTATCTTCGTTTTTATTTGATTAAATTCTGACTACTTTAAATCCTTTTTTCTACTTTAAATACATTTTGGTTTCTGAACTCGAATCATGATGCATAAACGAAAGTCAACAGGCTCGAATACAGCTCGTGCACACTCCCTGGTTCAACTAGTGGGACGAACAACCAAGGGCGCCGCCACCTTCCGGAAATTGGGGGGGGGGGCGGAGACATTCTGAAGTCGATTCTTTCCATGCAACGTGTTGGGTCTGTCTGAGCCACTACAGTGTGCCTCGCCTATATTCTGTGTATCGTTAGTTAGCTATGTGTACCATTTTACTCAACTCGCTTTAGGTGGTTTTCGGTTAGATGCTTTTCCGAACAGGCTACCAGTCGGGACCACGGACACGCTCGGTTTAAGCAAGTCATTCCATTTGTGTATAGTCATTGTGTATACAACGGACCTGTGTCGTCGGTCGGCCATTGTTATCTTTAGGACGGCAGGCTGGCTGATTCCACAAAGTGAGATCAGCTCCAGTGCGCGTGACTGCCTCGCCTAGTGCGGCAATTACGCCAGCCCTGTCAGTGACTAATTTAACCAAAAGCGGCGCAATCGTCACTAATAACGATGACTGTGCTATATGGCTAGATGACACAACCTGTGTTGGCCTCGCGCTTTGTGTGCGTCGGAGGAGCAGTGTCCATACCACTGTTGTTAACGCCTGCACCGACTGAAACCGGTTTTTCCAACACGCCTCAGGCGTCGAGAGCGACCTTTGCACGCGGTATAAAACACCTCGCTGGCTGACAATAGAGGAGGTAGGGCAGTCCGGAGCTGACCCTAGGAGCACTAACATCGTGCCTATCTGCTAGTAGCCTGACTCTCTGTAACTCTCTTTTGTCAATTGAACCGGTGGTGTGCCTCTGACCAAACTTGTGTTGGTGATTGCGAATATCATCTCTGCCATTCAACTAAACTGTTTCACCAGCCAGGAAGAAAGAGCCGAGACACTCATTACGACTCAAACAGAAAACAGCCGCGTTACAGTGGTGCCGTGACCCGGATTACTTCTAGGCACTAAGATGTCCGGACCCTGCCAGGAGAGACAGACGAGTCAGCCCAGCATCATCTTCCGGATACCGACGGAGCCGGATAGAGAACGAGTCGACTCAGCTCGGCCCAGCTTGAGTCACAACTACAACTCCGACTCCAACGGTCAGTGCGTGTGCTGGGACGCTCTGATCTCATCCATCCATTTACTCAGCGCGCCTACATTCAGCGTCCACGGACAAGACGTCTGCCCCTACCACAAGGCCTACTTCACCCGACGCCTCTCCGTGGAGCGCGTTTATCACTGTGCTTGTCATTATAAGCCAGACGAGCACCGCTGCACAGACTGCGGCTACTGCCACGACTGCGGATGCGACCTAATAACTGCATCCACTAGTAACTTCCATCGCTTCTCCTGCGCTTACTGCCTGGCTCGGTGCTGCGGAATCGGCGCGTCAAACCGCACGTTCCGCACTGCGCAGAAACAACATCTGTTTCTACGCGCTAAGCAGGTTGAGGCTCGCTGCGCCGTTGGAACGCTACCCAGCCAGGTCGGTCACCCAGCGCGACTCACCTTGGGAACTTGGGCGACCGTCAACCAGCTAGTGGAACCGCCGACACCCGGCCGTCAGCTCGGCCGTCTCACAAGCGACCCCGACACGTGCCCAGTTCCGCCCAACTGCCGCTAGCCAGACCGCTGCCGCTGCTGCCGCTGGCCGCTGGACTCACCAGCTGCCGGTGCAACTGCACAACCTCATCTCGGCATCACTGGCCTAAACCACCTCAGACTGCCGCCTCAGGTGACTACTAAGCCATACGCGCCCATCAGCTCTGCTGCCAGCGCAGCTGCTGTCAGATCCCAGCCTCCGATCAGCAGTGGCACCGCTGATAAGCGCGCCGAAGAAGACACCTCCTGCAGCTGCGAAGCCCAGGCCGAGACTCTTCCCTCAGTTCTGAACCCAGACTGGACGCTTACGGTGATCAGCAACACCGCAGCAGCCCAAGCACGGACCAACATCTCAGCGTCAGCCCAGGTCTCCAGCGAAGACGAGTGGTGAGAGGAACGTCACAACAGCTACCTTGGGCCAGACAATCAGCAGGTAAGTGCCTCACATCAGCCCTCCCTGATAACGATCAAATTAACGTCATGGAGACAAGAGCAATGGTAGACCAGATGGCGCATTGTGTCAAAAGCCTCGTAAATAAATTAGCACTATCACAAACTCCAACCCACAACAAAAAAGCCACTTTTGATGGATCAAATGCCGATGCTTTTTCAAAATGGATGCTGGATATGGACGATATTTATGCTGCCGTTGATGGTGACGAACAACAGACTTTTTGGGCTGCCTCTCAACTGCTGAAAGGAACCGCTAACGACTTTTTTCAGAGAGATCAAGGACGGACTGAACTCATGGCCCCAGCTAAAGAACCTGATGATGACTCGTTACGCTCATTTGAACCCCGCAGCTCGTTCCAAACAGAAACTGAGGCATGCCCTGCAACACACCAACGAAACAGTAGCAGACTATGCTGAAAGGGTACGTTCTCTAGCCAGTCAGGCCTATGCAGATCGACTAGGAGAGAAAGAGGTAGTCGAGATCATAACTAATGCCTTCATTAACGGACTAAGAGACCGACGCCTTCAAAGCAGTATAGCCAGAAAAATGCCGACTACACTGACTGACGCCTACAACCATGCTATGTCTGAACAACGTGTCAGCGAGTTGTATCTATGTTCACTGACAACACATCTGCCCCCGAGCCCATGGAGTACCACTCAATCACTAAAATGACGGACACAATGCAACATAAATTGGACACAGTGACGGAGACACTGTCAAACATTTGCCAGGTTGTATCGACTCGACAGCCACAGCAACAACCTCCATTTCAGGTCCAGCCTCAGGTAGACCAGCAGTGCAAGCAGCAGCCGCCTCGCTTGCCCCCGCAGCAGTATCAACAGCAGCCGCCCCGATTTCCACCACAGCAGTACCGGAACCGGTTCGATAACCGTCCTCCGCCGCGTCGCCCTGTCCAAAACAGGCCGCCAATGGGATTTAACGGCAATGCTTCACAGGAGTATCGCTGGACACTGGACAACCGTCCAATATGCCATTTCTGCGGCACCCCTGGACACATACAGCGGGCATGTCGTAAGAGAGCAGCGGCAGCCAACGCTGCCCCTCAGTCCCAGCGTCAAGGAAACCCAGGAGCCTCACCCAGGAGAGGATAAAACGCAAACCGCGTGTATCCTACAGGTATGGAAAAATTGCCCATACATAGACATAGATATTGGCACACATCAATTTAGAACACTTCTCGACACAGGCGCGCAACTTTCCCTAGTTAGCGAAGAATTTGTGAAATCATGTGACCGACAGCTGGTCAAACCCACCCAAAGCTCGTCAAAAATTACTCTACGCTCTGCTACTGGTCATTCGCTAGAAGTGTTTCAAACGGTGAGAATTCGCATCACTCTAGGAAAAGTTCGAATGTACCATGACTTTGTGGTGGTAAACAATTTCAAACATGATATGATCCTAGGAATTTATTTTTTGAACGTTCGCAAAGCCAAATTAGACTTTGAAGCTCAGACTCTGATTATTGGAAGTTCAGTATACCCACTGAAAGAAAGACAAGGACAAGGAAACAAATACATCAATCTTGTGAGACTCGCGGAGGACGTAGATGTCTTCCCACGTTCGGAAGTACAGGTCAAATGCTTCATTTAGAAAAAGAAGCAAGCTGGTGAAAATTTTGTAGTCACACAACTACCTTCGTCACCATGTTTTGAGGACAAACCAGGCATCTTGATGCCCAATGCACGGGTCAAACTTTTTTAAAACAAACATATTCCTTGGGCTATTGTCTATGAGACTGGCAGATACGTTAGTTTCAAGAAAGGTCAAGTATTAGGAATTGCAACAAAATACCGAGATGAAGAGCAAGGCTCTAATATCTCGTCTGTCACAGTAGAGCAAAAGAACCAAAAAGAAATCAGTCCTTCAGACATACTATCAACATTCAACTTGGATCATATCCCAGCAGACCGACGCGGAGCATTGGTCAAACTTTTGGAAAAGAATCTGGACGTTTTTGTGCAAAAAGACGATAAGTTGACATCCACCAATTTCACGGAGATGAGAATTAACACGTAGAACTATCCCCCGTCTTATCAACCCCATAGACGTCCGCCTTTAACCTACTGACCCATTTTAGAAGAACAAGTTCGAGAAATGCTCAGTGCCAACGTAATAGGACGTAGCAATTCACCTTGGATGTCTCCTGTACTTTTGGTTCCAAAGAAAGATGGTTCTATGAGATTTTGTGTAGATTTTCGAAAAGTGAACGCCATTATAGTGCGTCCAGCAGCCAGCATACCATCAGCAGAAGATATCTTTTACGCGTTAGGAAAATCGAAGTTTCGAACTAGTTTGGACATGAAGCAAGGTTTTTGGCAAATTCCAATCAAAGAAGAGGACAAAGAGAAGACTGCTTTTGGCACAGATGCAGGCGTTTTTGAATTCAATAAGATGCCATTCGGAATGGCGGGAGCTCAGGCCGTTTTCCAAAATTGCATGAATGCAGTTTTGGGCGATATTCGCCATTTTGCACTTGCCTTTGTAGACGACATTATGGTGTTCAGTGAAACGTTTGAAGAACATATCAGGCACCTCGTAGAAGTGTTTGATAGATTACGCAAAGCCAATCTCAAACTCAAAATTGCGAAATGTGATTTCATCAAAAAAGAGCTTAATTACCTCGGCCATCTTATCTCAGACAAAGGAATCTCGGTAGATTCAGAAGAAGTCTCAGTAATGAAAAATCTCCAACCGCCAGAGAATATTCGGGAAGTCCGCAGTTTCTCGGGTATTACTTCATACTACAGGAAATATGTTCCGAATTTCAGCAAAATCACAAAGCCCCTTACAGTCCTCACCCGCAAAAACGCTAGATTTAAATGGTCAGATGAAGCACAGAGCGCGTTCGAGTTCCTCAAAAATTCGCTACTTCAAGCACCCATTTTACCTTCCCAGACATTTCGAAACCATTCAAGTTATATACTGATGCATCACAGTACGCAATAGGTGCTGTGTTAATGCAAGAACACGATGGTCACGATCGTGTCATTCAGTATGTGTCGCATCAGTTTTCAGAACAAAAGCAAAAATGGCCCACTATCGAGCGCGAAGCGTTCGCCATCGTCTATAGTTTGAAAAAACTCAGACCTATATTGATCGGCACAGATATCACCGTTTACACAGATCACAAGCCCCTAAAGCACCTCTTTACCAGTGAAATTAAAATCCTGGTATTCAAAGATGGGTCATTATTTTAGGCGAATATGCATGCAAAATTGAATATATTTCTGGTCCCAAAAACGTAGGTGCTGATATGCCATCTCGCTTGCACAATACACCCGTTGCTGGAAATTTGAATAACAATGTGCATTTGGATTGGAAGGGAGAAACTGCACACATTAACGTAACTGACGTTAATGTTGTCGATAATGCCGTTCAGATGGAAGTAGCGTCAGATGAGTTGGAAAAGAAACCACTGGACTATCACGATTTCGATGAAAAATCATTACTACAAGCTCAGCTTGAGGCTGATGAACTACAAATTATTATTTCAGACCTACAGAGTGAGGTCCCAAATCCTCAAGTATTGTCAAAATATTGTTTGGAAGACGATCTTTAATATCATGTCGAAAACGGTACGAAAACTAGGCCACAAACTCGCATGCAACCCGTGATCCCGCCAGCCTATCGGAAGATTATTCTTGAAGGAGCTCATGATGGTTATTTAGGAGGTCATTTAGGAATAGAGAAAACAACAGACAAGATTTTGAAATCATATTATTGGCCAAACCTGCTAAAAGATGTCGTGCAATATGTGCAGTTCTGCGAAACATGTCAACGCAAAAAGTTGAACAAAGAAAGACGCCCGATGCAGGACATGCCGATGCCTAACGCCCCCATGGCAATTGTAGGTATTGATACATGTGGTCCGTTTCCCGTTTCTGAAGAAGGGAACAAATATGTTTGCACGATAGTGGATCACTTCAGTGGGTGGCCCAAAGCGTATGCCATCCCTGATAAATCTGCTAATACCATGGCCCAGCTCCTTCTGGGTGAATTTATCCCTCGCCACGGATGCCCACGACTTATTATTAGCGATCAAGGAACGGAGCATTGTAATGCGTTACTAAATCTTGTGAACAAAGAATTAGGGATTTCAGGGATCCGTACATCCAGCTATCATCCCCAGTCAAATGGAAAAACAGAACGTTTCCATCGCTGCATGAACGAGATGATCCAAAAACAAATTAGCGAAGACCAAACGCAGTGGGACCAGATCTTACAACCATGTTTAGGCGCTTATCGCATGAGTAAGAATGAGTCGACAAAATATGCCCCGTACTTTGTGATGTATGGACGCGACCCTGTGCTGCCGGTAGACACATTACTTCAGCCCTGTCTTCGCTACTCTGGGGAAGATTACGTGCCTGCCATGTTCGAACACTTGCACAACGCATACACACAGGTCGCCAACAACTTACAGCAATCTAGGGAACACAACAAATCGCTCATTTCAAAAACAGCCACTCCGTCCAACTTTAAACCAGGTGACTTGGTTTACTATTTCGATCCTTCAGTTAGACCAGGCGACTCCACTAAATTAACACTTTACTGGAAAAACTACTTCCGTATTGTATCTGAATTGGGAGAAGAGAACTATTGCATCAAAAACATGAATACGGGCAAATAAAAAATCGTCCACTAAGAAAACCTCCGCCATCTGGATTCAAACGATGCATGGGACAGAACGTACGACTCTGTTCGCCGACCTGTACAGGTAAGTGGTATCAGGCCTGAAGATCAGCCCATCCGTCAACAACCGTTGCGCGCTGCACGGCTACCCTTCAGTGACCAGATCTGGTACACCAACGAAGGACTACCACAGCCGGCCCCCGTGCAGCTGACGGACGACCCCATACCGCCATCATCGAATCATGCAGCGCAGCTGACAGACGAAGCTGCAGCAGAAGCAGAAGAAGCAGAGGAAACAGAAGAGGAAGGAGCAATGCAAGAAGCCGTAGAAAACACAACCAGTCCGCTACAGCCTTCAGCAGCAACCGCCAGCCCCGCAGTCTTTTCGCCACATTCATCGGAAGGTGGTGAGCACGGCCAGCTGACACCGCTGTCACAGAGGATAACACCAACGTCGGTGCCACAGAGCAATTCCAGGTATTTCCTCAGGTCGCAAGGTCCCTTGCCTGGTCCTGCTGCCGCAAACGCCCCTCTCGAAGGTTACAGGTACGCCAATGCCAGGCAAAGGTACGTACCAAAAAGGCAACACGACTCATCTAATGAGCGGACAAATAACGATGACAAAAGACCAAGGGTACAATATGACTCGGACTGCCTGTCTAACGGGACGGCAGCCCCAAATGTCGCTCTAGTCCAGCAGACATTTGAAAAAGCGGATTCGGCTATTATAACGATCTGTCCATTTGGCACCCAAGAGTTTCTGGTCTATTGTTGCTGTGTGCAAAGCTTCTGTCTCCGAGCATTGGCTAAATGTGTTTTTCTGTCTTTACAGGCGATGACCATGCGGACCATGACAATCGCACTCCTTGGCTGGCTCGCCCTGATGCTCCAAGCATCATCTGACCAAACCCCGACTGACCCAGGGCATCTCTTCATCCCTGTGGGTAAAATATACCCGAGCTATAGCTCATGGGTAGTTACCGTCTCAACTAACATTGCCCCTTATCGCAAGCAAATATATTTAATGACCCAAGCAACCACGCGGCTAGCAAACACAGCTAAATTCATGGGGTCCCAACAAGTGGCTAACAGAATGCTTGGCTCCGATGCTCGGCGTACCATGATGCAAGTATCCCTAAATCAATTAGAAACGGATATCAATCAACTCCAACGTGAATAGACGGATTTAACGGATTCTTTCGGTGACCTTCTCTATCCACCACAATACCAAGGCTCACCGCAAACATCATCGTCCGAAACTAATCCTATCCGACAGAAGCGTGGATTAATCAATGGAATCGGTAACATCATGTCGTCCTTGTTTGGCACTGCAACCCAAAGTGAAATTAAACATCTAACTCACAACGTAAAACTTGTCAATCAAAAGGATATGGCTATTGCACATAAGTTTAACGGTACCCTTAGAGTCTTAAATGCCACACGTGTTGCTACTTCTAAGAATCGTCTTGCGCTCAGATCTCTGACAAAAGCTGTAAGTTCCATGACCACTGCAAGTAGCAACCTAGTCAAAACAATCCGTGGGAACAGCCAAGTCATTGACTTCTCCCTGCATATATCTGAAGTAACGGATAACATCCTACGGGTGACGCAAAGCGTCCAACGCTTATACTCAGAGCTGAACATGCTGTCTCACAAACTAGCCCTGGCCCAAGTTGGCATACTTCATAAGGAACTCATTCCCCGCCTCGAATTTGGACGCCTTCTCCGCAGGATCAACAAAAACCTGCCATCTAACTTCGCCTTACCATTCGAAACCAACCAGATACCCGATTATATCAGAACTGTCAAGACTAAGCTGATTGAAGGTGCATGCGCCTATCATGTCTTATTCCATGTGCCTCTACTTCACACGCTTCATGCCTTTGATGTTTATCGTTTTTTCCCGTACCAAGTGCCTATGCATCACCACAATGTTTCACTGAGTTATTATCCCGACGAACCCCAATATCTGCTGATGTCAGAAAACCGTCAACACCTTATCCAGCCTGACCAATCCGAGATCGAGATCTGCATCCTTGCCCGTCAACCCTTCTGCCCACCACATGAACCCGCTTACTCTACCGCTGGATCGACCTCTTGTGTAGCTGCTCTTTTCAAACGTGACTCCGCCGCCATACATACCCTCTGCTCGCCTCAAATTAAGCCTTCAAATAACTGCACCTAAGGCCTATTATCTGACCGAAGGTCAATGGCTAGTAGTGTCACGGCCACCTTTTCAGGTCACTATCTTTTGTGCCTCATCACAGAAGAGTTGGACGCTTTCCATCCTCATGGCCGTCGATATTCTCTCTCTCGAGATTGAGTGTTCCGCCTCCGGTAACACATTCTATCTGCTCCCATATTATGCCAGTGAGACTCACTTGGAACTCCCACCATTTCAGCCCGAGGCCCTCTATTACAACAATTCCTTACCTATTTGGCGTTCGACGTGGTATGACACTTTGACTAAAATCTCATCCCGCCATGCCCCCCTCCTGCCGCCGCTGCATATTAATGGCATGAGTGCTGACGCCTATTTCGATCAATTGGAAGCCCTACCCCTGGAACAGGTTCAAACCGAGAGTCCTGCTGTTTTTCCAAGTCCATGTTGCTTCTCATCATTATCGGTGTGCTAGTTGTTGCTTGCCTTTGCTTTGTGGTTAAGCATTGCTGCCCCACACGCGGTCACTATGCTCTGCCCCGCTTTCATTTGGTTCGCCCCGCAGTCATGCCAGACTCCCCAGAGCCAGCCATCGAACTGCAGGAGTCGGTGTCAATGGTCTCGCCTTCGCCAATGTCCCCAGCTGACCATGGCCACGGTACGCCACCGTGTGCACTGCACTCCGTGCATCCCTTCGACGGGCAGGACGCATCACCAACTCGAGGTGTTGCCCCATCTGCCGCCCTGGCCCAGACCGCGTCTGCACTTCCTGGTGCGCGACCGATCGCCTATTTATCTCCCCTGGTGTGAGGCACCTATGAATCAGACGACTGGCCCGTCGTAGCTGCTTCACGAGCCTCACCAGCGCCTCGTCGCCTCCGCTCCTGCGGTGGCGCAATTGGCCACGCTGACGCGCGTGCGCCCGGTGCTGTGTGTGGACTTTGTTTGTATATAAAGACATAAATAAAGACATAAAAGAAAAGTGCAACAAAGAGCCTCTTGGGCCCATCCGAGGTTGCACCCCCCCCCCATCCCCCCCCCCCTCCACCAGTCTCGCCCCTTCAAATCACCTTACTCTACCTGCATAAAAGAAGGCTAATCCCACGAGTATTTATGAACTAATCCCTTCTCTGTAAAGTATTTATCTAATCTAATTTTGAAGGAAGCAAGTGTCACTGCATCAGCGACATCCCCTGGTAGCATATTCCAATGTCCTACAACCCTTCTACTGAAAAATGACTGTCGTAGCCTAGTCCTACTTTGTTTCATAATGAGTTTATGCTGATGACCTCTACCTCGATTTTCCCTATTGAACTCAAACATACCCTTTAAATATCCAGAATGCTGACTATTTACAAATTTGAAGACTTCAATTAGATCTCCTCTTAGCCTTCTATATCTAAGTGAAAACATACCCAATTTCCTTAATCTATCTTCATAAGGTAAACTACCAAGACAATTAATCATTTTTGTTGCCCTTTTTTGAACTCTTTCTAACAACCAGCAATCTTTCTCATATGTTGGAGACCAGGCTTGTACACAATACTCCAAATGTGGTCTAACGTATGCACAATACAGTTTTGTTATTACCTTTTCACTCTTGTAGGAAACATTTCTGTTAATGGCCCCTAGCATTCTAAGTGCCTTTTTCCTAGCTTCTACAACCTGGTCTGACGCTGATAGTCTATTGTTTACCACGACACCTAAATCTCTTTCCTTTTCAATCTGCTCCATTTTCTGCCCACCCATTTCATACCTATGTTTACTGCTAACCCGTCCAGCGTGCATAATCTTACATTTACTCAAATTGAATTTCATCTGCCATGCTTCAGACCACTCAACTAGCTTGTCCAGATCTGATTGAAAAACATCCTGATCATGTTTTCCTCTAATAATCCTGACAACTTTTAGATCGTCTGCAAATTTCAAGACTTTGCTGTCTATACTGTTCTCAATTGCATTCACAAATATTATAAAAAGCAATGGGCCCAGGACTGAGCCCTGTGGAACCCCACTGAGAACCTCCTTCCATTGTGATTGGCACCCATTCAATATAACCCTTTGCTGGCGTCCTGAAAGCCACGTTTCTATCCAATCCAGAATCTTGCCCCTGATCCCATGAATTTTAAGTTGCAACCCCAGTCTTGTATGGGGGACTTTGTCAAATGCTTTACTGAAATCAAGAAAAGCTACATCTAGCTGTTTACCCTGATCAACGCTATCTGTTGCAACATCCAAAAACTCCAGAAGATTAGTTAAACAAGAACGGCCCTTCCTAAAGCCATGCTGTGTATCTTTGATGAGTTCATTTTGCTCCAAGAATTCAGCAATCTTATCTTTGATGATTGATTCAAGCACCTTGCAGACTAATGAGGTCAGACTAACTGGTCTATAGTTTTCCTCTTTACTTCTATCTCCCTTTTTATGAATAGGAACAACATTTGCTCTTTTCCAATCAAGTGGAATTTTACTATCTGCAAGTGATTTAGAAAATATTATGGCTAATGGAACCGACAACTCCCTTTCAGATTCTCTTAAAAGTCTAGCATGGATTTCATCAGGTCCTTCTGCCTTGTTAGGCCTTACTTTCTTTAGATATTCTAGAACAAGTTCACTACTTATGCCACCTAGCTCTCCTATAGTCTCCTCTGTCTCTAGCTCAGGCTGAAGTGCTGCAATACTACTCTGGTCCTCGATAGTAAAGACAGATTGAAACTGATCATTAAGCACTTCAACCATTTCACTGTCCTTGCTAACTAACACATCATCTACCTTAAATGGACCTATATTTTTGGAAACTGTACTTAACTTATAAAAACTGAAGAACTTCTTACTATCTGCATTACAATGCAGATCTGCATTGTAATGCAGATAGTAATCTGCATTACAATGCAGATCTGCATCATTAATCTGCATTATATATTACTCGTTCGTTCGCCGCGCCTTCCGTAATATGTGGTGGTTTGTTGTCTCCCTTTGCCCTTCAGGCGTCGGGAGCGTGCATTTTTTTCCTAGCCTCCCAAAAATGCTTATTTAATTATGGGGGGGGGAGGTATTGTAGCGTCTGTCTGAGCCACTACAGTGTGCCTCGCCTATATTATGTGTATCGTTAGTTAGCTATGTGTACCATTTTACTCAACTCGCTTTAGGTGGTTTTCGGTTAGATGCTTTTCTGAACAGGCTACCAGTCGGGACCGCGGACACGCTCGGTTTAAGCAAGTCATTCCATTTGTGTATAGTCATTGTGTATACAACGGACCTGTGTCGTCGGTCGGCCATTGTTATCTTTAGGACGCCAGGCTGGCTAATTCCACAAAGTGAGATCAGCTCCAGTGCGCGTGACTGCCTCGCCTAGTGCGACAATTACGCCAGCCCTGTCAGTGACTAATTTAACCAAAAGCGGCGCAGTCGTCACTAATAACGATGACTGTGCTATATGGCTAGATGACACAACCTGTGTTGGCCTCGCTCTTTGTGTGCGTCGGAGGAGCAGTGTCCGTACCACTGTTATTAACGCCTGCACCGGCTGAAACTGGTTTTTCCAACACACCTCAGGCGTTGAGAGCGACCTTTGGACGCGGTATAAAACATCTCGCTGGCTGACGGTAGAGGAGGTAAGGCAGTCCGGAGCTGACCCTCGGAGCACTAACATCGTGCCTCTCTGCTAGTAGCCTGACTCTATGTAACTCTCTGTTGGCAATTGAACCGGTGGTGTGCCTCTGACCAAACTTGTGTTGGTGACTGAAAATATCATCTCTGCCGTTCAACTAAACTGTTTCACCAGTCAGGAAAAAAGAGCCGAGACACTCATCACGACTCAAACAGAAAACAGCCGCGTTACAAACGCTCATAGGCGTAATGTTAAAATCAGAAAATGTTGGAGGGACATGTCCCCCCCCTGTGGCGGAGCTCCTGCGAACAACTGCAATTTAGATATATCAGGGCCCACTCCGGCCTCATCCCTCAGAGGTCCCTCTCCTTCCTCCAGAGGCCCACTCGGAACTCCAGAGGGCCCAATCTGACCTCCATATTTCCAACTTTGGCCTCTGGATACCATTGGACCCCCTCTGGCTTCCAGAGAGCCCACTCTGACCTCCCGAGGGCCCACTCCGGCTTCCGGATGGACCCTCTGGATTCCAGATGGCCCACTCTGTCATCCAGATGGCCCCTCTGGATACTAATTGACCACCTATGACTTCCAGTGGGGCCACTCTGACCTTCAAATGGCCCCCTCTGGCCTCCAGGCGGCCCACTCTGGCCTTCAGAGGGTCCCTCTGGCTTCACGACGGCCACTCTCGCTTTCAGAGTGCTCATTCTGACCTCCAGAGGGCCCACTCCGGCCTCCACCTCCAGAGGGCCACCGCTGCCGCCGGAGCCCCACTTCAGCCTCCAGATGGCCAACTCTCACCTCCAGATGACCCTCCCTGGCCTCCAGTGTGCCACTATGGCCTTCATAGAGCTCTCTCCAGCCTCCATAGGGTCCTTCTGGATATGATGGACCTCTATGGGATCCAGAGTGCCCACCCCACTCTGGCCTACAGGAGGACCACCACTCCGACCTCCAGAGGGATCACAGTCACCACCATATGGCCCCCTCTGGATTCCAAAGGATGCTATCTGGATTCCAGGGGCCCACTCTGACTCTACCGATACTATTCTACCGATCAAAGTAATCGCCACTTGCCAAAAAGTCGACTCCGGCTCCGGGCCGGAGTCGGAGTCGGTAAGATTTCAGCGACTCCGACTCCGACTCCGACTCCGGCCAAAACTACCGACTCCGACCGACTCCGACTCCGACTTCGACTCCCGACTCCGCAGCCCTGTCTGGCTGCATGATCCCTATACATCACATCATACCTCATACTTATATCACATCACATCACACATCATACCTATATTTTAACCAGCGCCGTGCCGTGGGGGGGAGGGGGGTTAGACACTCCCCCTCAGGTTTTTCGCGCATAGTGGAAAAACGGCAACGCGCAGTGCCGCCATTTTTGGCACAGCTGTTTGTTCATCAATTGTCACATTATGTATCGAAATCATCGGGTCATCTTAGGTCAGGTCACCAGACCAGGTCACGTGACCCCACCTCCCAAAAAACTTGTGGTCGTACCACAGTCACAGTTTTGGGATGATCGGTTTTTACACTTACAGGATTTCATAAGGTCACATATATCTACAATTCGTTTATCTTGGATTTTTAATATCAGCGACCTAAGGTCGGTTTAATTTCGTGACCTCCCATTATAAGTCTAAGGGGAAATATTCAAATGCTTCCTATTATAAGGAGACGCAAGATAGCAGTCTAATTCCTTCTGGATCATGTTATTATAGGACATTCTTGTCTATGTGTAATTTGTGTTCAGTGATCCCTACAGGGTCAGCCGAGGTCATCTGAGGTTACTAACAGTTGTATGTCACTAACTGTCGACAAGATTGACGACAGAGAAGTGAAACCGACATCAATGTGTTTATCTTGTCGCGGCACGTCTTCCCATATGCAACATGCCCTACTTGGGTAACCACCACTTGACCTTGACCTGAGGTCACATTTGTAAGTTGATCTGACCTGGTCAACATTAATATGAGTCGAAGCGTCTTGACGAGACAAGCACGATGGCGTCAAAGGTGTTGCATTGTCGTTTTTAGGTAAAAAGCTATTCGTGATAAACTTGTTTTTAATAGCCTTTTCGACATTTGATGAGCTCTGGAGCCTAAACTATTGACCTGAGCTCAAAGCCGTGGACTCGTTAGCCATTTCATTTTTCAAGAGATTTCCATTTTTTTAAGTTTGTTCCTAGCTATCCTGTGATATCTGGATATCAACTCCTGTGATAGTTCCTGTGATATCTGGAGGTTTCTGGAGCGAAGTCCTAAAACTTGAAAATCTGACCTTTGATGACCTCTGGTGACCTCAATATTGACTTGAGGGAAAAATGTCTGACCTACCTTCGAATGTGCTTGTCGAGAGCTTTGAACGTTTTTCGCGTCTTTCTAGCCCTTTTAGTTTTCGAGTTAGAGGAGGATCCCAAAACAGTGAAATTCACTGTCCAGACAGTAGATCTCCACTGAACCACTAGTACCCCGGCACCGGCGAATCTATTGTCCGGATTTCCCGCGCCGTGCCGGAGGGGGGGGGACGTTTAGACTCCCCCTACGGTTTTTCGAGGATAGCGAAAAAACGGCGGCACGCAACGTCGCCATTTTTGGCACAGCTGGTAAGGCATAAATTGCCCACATATTGTAAAATTCTTGACCACGGGTCATCTCAGGTCAGGTCACCAGGCCAGGTCACGTGACCCCACCTCCAAAAACGTGTGGGATCGTACCACAGCCACAGTTTTTTTGCCGATCGATTTCTTACGTACAGGATTGCATAAGGGCCCGGCGAATCTATTGTCCGGATTTCCCGCGCTATTGTCCGGATTTCCCGCGGATTTCCGGGGTACCTACAATTCGTATATCTCAGCAGAGGTGAAAAAATGTTCCGACGCGCCAACGCACGTCGGTGTCAGTTGATTGCGTACCGCCGTACCGTGAGTTAGCAAAACGCTGCCGAAGATAACTACGCATCTCAAACTAAAGATATGAAGGGCGCAAAAACATGACAGGATCTCAGTCATCTTCAATTTGGATCAGCATTAGAATAGCAGCGTAAAATATCATGCATACACTGTCAAAAATAGTGTGTTTTGATTTAGTGGCAGCGTTCCTCAAGCCAAAATTTACAGCTGAAAAAACACGGTGACATCGCGGCTGCCCCATGAATATCCTCATCTGCGTCGCTGTCATGTCGGTGAGTCAGATGAGACAGCTACAATTATGGCGCTGTTTGAGCCAGTAACGACGCGATTCAAGTACGTTTACAGCTGTTGACCAAGGCCTTAGTTGACTGTTTCTAGGTGACGCGGTATCGTGTGGCTGGATGTTGATATTGGGCCAAAAAACCTTGACATTGAGATGGGGGGAAAACTGTTAAAAAGGCTGTCGGAAAGTGCCAGTGTAAGCCTAATAGTAAATTGAAGTGGGTGGAGCATCGTGGCTAAATTCAGTGAGTTGAGGGGAGGGGAGGGATTACAAAATTGTGGCATGTTGCCAGATGTTATATCATGGAATGGGAGGTGTCCAGCTCAAAACATGGAAATGCTTACCTTATTTTCATGTTTTTAGGCCAGGAGACCTCCTTCTGCCTATCATTTTTGATAAAACAAACAATTGTATCATCCCTTCATTCTCCTAAATATCTGAATTTGGCCACCATGGCATGGAGTGTGAAAAGAAACTGCCTCTGTCTAGGAAGCATGTCATTTGCGACCACTGGGTGGCGCCAGCGACAAGAATACCACCACCACCAGGTAGGTATCTGCGGTTATGCAATTTATGGAAATTGTAATTAATTGCTGCCCTTTTGTGACATTTGCCAGCATCTTGGTTGTACTTGCCAGGTGCTCCTGTTTCATGTAAATGTACTTTCAAAGAAAGATAATAGCAGTCTTAGTAGGTACACTGTACAGGGACCTGCAGTTGAGTTGCTATGGTACACACTATGGTCCGGCTTATCTTCTCCTCTAGCGTACGTTTGACTGCAAATTAAGAAACAACAATAAATGCATTCAAACCACATTACTGAAAGCTTCAAAATGACATATTGATGCATCGGCTCACCCATGTCCTTATCTAATGGCTGAGTTTAAGCAAAAATCCATTTTCCTCCGCAAAGAGCTAAAAATGTATTTTTACTTAAAATCAGCCAAAAGATATGGTGAGCCAATGCATCAATATATCATTTTGAAGCTCTCAGTAATGCAGTTTAAATGCATTTATTGTTGTTTCTTAATTAGCAGACAATCATATGCTAGAGGAGAAGATAAGCCAGATCTTAGTGTGTTCCATAGCAACTGTGGGTCCCTGTACATCGCATTGGTCCAGACGTGTCAAGATCCTAGGCATCCAGGTCCTATGGATCCAATATCCTGGAAGGTAATGCTAACATTGCTCTCATTTGTCCAGAACCAAAAGTATTAATGGTGTTTTCTATATTATTTGTGGAATATTTAATGATGCCTTGATTCCATTACATCAAATAGGCACATGCGGAACTTTACATACTTTGGGGTTGTAGCTACAACTGCATCCTCAAAAATTACAACCCCAATTATGAATATTACAACCCCAACATTGTCAGTGAATGCATACCTAAGTAAATAAATACTGTGAACGGTACACAAAATCACCAAAGGATTTTCAATAACAATTATAACAAAATAATGAAAACATGTATGAAGCATGAACACAGGAAAGAACAAACTTGAAATTGTTAGTAAAGTTTGTCATTAAATAACATTTAAAATCCAACAATAGGTACAACATATTATCTCCAAATTACTGAGAAAGACTATGTATAGGTACCCAGGGCCGTAGGATCATATTCAGTTGGGTCATAAACACTAAAGAACAACACTACTTATTGACAAACAGGTAACTTTGTCAATTTCAGACACACAAAATAGCAATAGGTATACGTGTTTACATATAAAACATGAGCAAAGCAAGATTGAGTGTAGCATATTTCACATTGGGCTTAGTTCTGGATAAATGTCACACATTAGAATACACCCTTACATGGTTCGCCAAAGGCATTACAATCTGAGTTTAAATATGTTGGTGAAATTGACACTTAATGAAGAACTTGACCAATATTATAAATATGTTTGTGTCTGAAAGCATACTAACCATCCTAAGCTGGAAAAAGAACAGAAATAATCAGACCTAAATCAAATGAGTTTAAAATCATGATTATCACAACCTTCAATGTTTAGCCAGACAAACATTATTTTCACAAGATATACCTGGTCATTGTGTTGAAAAGTAGAGGGCCACATCAGTAAAAGTCATTTTAAAAGAAAATAGCCTAATCCAAGGCACCTAATGCGCATATTTTGGCATAGCCGCGTCATATTTGCCTCTTGTATTATTACTAAAGCGATGCTGTTTGGTTCTCGCCTAATTTGTTTGCCTTGTGGGAAATATGTTATATGTATTTTTATATCTCAGCTGTAATATATAAAAGGGCCGGACCTAGACCATTGGCATCACCAGACATTTCAAGTTCGAGAGGCCATTTTTCTGGCAGACGTTTGCGTCCTAAGAAACGACTTTTACTAGGAATAAACACATATTTTGCCCAAAAATGAAGATTTTGTGTCGAGGCGAACCTCCGATTTCATCAACCTGCTCCATTTTTCCGAACCTAAAATATCTATATGTATCGATGTCTAGGGGTTATCAGTCCCCAGGCTCCGGAAACACGTTTCCCCCTCCCCTTGGACCTATGCGCCAGTGAAAATCAAACGCAGAACAAGTCGGCATATAACCAGATTGTTCTGTTCTTTTATGGACACCTGTTAGAGGAACAAGGGCCCCCTTTTGGGTAAGGATTTTTGTTCATATCATTCATTTCGTTAAGCAAGGGAAATTTGATGGAGTAAAAGGTACCCAAAGACGAGAAAGGCTCAAATCCGCAAAAAATGCACAAGAGTGGTTCTCTCAAGATGAAATTTCCAAAACAAATCAAAGAAGTTAGACAAGAGATGAGGTATAAGGGGCAAAGGAAAACGGCGACGCTTCGTGCCGCTGTTGTTCGTTATCTCTGAAAAACCTTGCGGATGCACAAACCAGAGGCGTAGGAACGTGGGGGACAGGGGCGGCGGAAGAAGGGGCAGGGGAGCAGCTCAAGAAGTTGGGGAGCAAATAAATGGTGTTGCCCCCTCCCCTATAAATGTGCAGTGAGGGTGAGGGTCCCTCTTGAAATATTTATATTTATTTTTGACCGAAAAAGAAATTGACCGAGGGCCCTCGAGGTGTCCTCGAACAGCCTGAGGGGACCCTTGGTCTGTCCTCGTCGTTCTCAGTGCGCTCTCGGTCAGCCTGATGGAGCCCTCAGTCGGCCTGAGGGGGCTTCAGTCGGCCTGAGGGGGCCTTCAGTCGGTCTGAGAGAGCCCTCAGTCGGCCTGAGGGGGCCTTCAGTCGGCCTGCGGGGGTCTTCGGTGGACCTGAGGAAGCCTTCGGTCGGTCTGAGGGGCCCTTGGTCGGCCTGAGTTGCCTTCGATCGGCTCCAGGACGAGGGGGTCTTCGATCGGCCCGAGAGTGCACTCGGTCGCCACTTTACATCTCCCCCCGCTCATGCTCAATAACCGGCGAAGGGGCCCTCAGTTCTTCAAATGGTCCCTGACGCTTCGGGGGCCATAGAGATTGTTTTGCCCTATGCCCTCAGTCAGCCTTAGGGGAGAGCTCAGTCGGCCTCAGATGGCCCTCAGTCGGCATGTAGGGGCTCTCCAGCCACGGTTCCAGGATTTCGGTCAGGGGGGGGGGCGCAACATAAACAAAGTTGCGCCCTGCGGGCGCGCTTGGCGGGCGATACATGGACGCGACCCGGTTCAGGGGGGGGGGGGGGGGGCTAGAGCCCCCCCCCTAGATCCGCGCCTGCTATCAGTCAGCCGGAGGGGCCCACAGTCTGCCTGAGGGGGCTCTCGGTCGGCCTGAGAGGACACTCACTCGGCTTGAGTGGGCCCTTCCTCAGTCAGCCTTAGGGGGGCCTCAGCCGGCCCGGGGCCCTCAGTCGGCCTGAGGGGGCCCTCAGTCTGCCTGAGGAGCCCTCGGTCGGCCTGAGGTGGGCCTCAGTCGGTCTGAGGGGCTTTGGTTGTCCTAGGTTAGCCCTCGGATGGTCTGAGGGGCCTTCAGTTAGCCTGAGGTGCCTTCGGTCTGAGGGACCCTTAGCGGACTTGTAACGGCTCATTATTTTTAGTCGACTTAAGTCTGACTAAACAAAATAATGACTCTTAGCTGATAATGACCCTAAAAAAAATAATCCCCCCCCCCCCCCCCCCGGTCGCTGACTCAATTACAACCCCAACGAAAAACAAACAGTTCCGCCTCTGCAAATAGGCAAAACATCGATTGTCCAAAACTAATTTGCAGCACCCAGGAAAGCAGCAAGTGACATTGGCGTATCCAGAATGGTGATTGGGAGGGGGGCACAGGTGGTTTGGGGGCAAATTACAAAAATTATCACACAATTTTGAAAACCATCGGATTTCGCTTGCTTATGCATTTGTAGCTGATTTAAACCAAACTTCCTTTCGTAAAAGTTGCTTAGATTGTCTTTTATATCAGAAAATACGTCAATTTTGTGCCAATTTCAGGCGGTTTGGGGAGGTATTTTTTTTTAAAATAATAAATTTAGTCCGAATGTTTTTGAATGGATGGATTTCCGAGATCAGGCCCCGCGCTAAGCATAGCTTGTTGCGCAGGCCCTGACCCCACCACCCGATCGAGCAATTCCTGGCGTCCGGCAGAATTTAGAAGTGAAAGTTGTACGTGCCCGACATAACTGGACACGGTCCGCCCCGCCCTCTGACGTCACCTGACCTTGAGTGTGACCGCTGCCACCGGCCACAGGCCATCCCAGTCAGGGGCAAATAGCGAGCGCCGAAGCGACTCGAACCAGGGCTGCCACTACCGGGTGAGGTCAGAAGCCCAGCGCTCTCCCAACTGAGCTACAGGGGCGGAGCCATGGCCGCCATTAAGTGATATCAAGTGATATCATCATTGAATGTGGAAACATCTAGTTATTCTTGCATCCTTGTAACAAAAGGTACAACAAATATCAGTAGACGATGCAATGTCACATGGTTCTGGAGTACAATTATTCAGACACCACCATCTTCATGTGTAGCCATTGGCGGATCCAGAACGGTGGTTGGGGGGACCACGAGTGGTTTGTGGGGGAAATTCCCAAAAATTGTCACAATTCAGAAAACTCATCGGATATCGCTTGCTTATGCAATATGCATTGATAGCTGATTTAAAACAAATTTTCCTTAGTAAAAGTTGCTTAGATTGTCTTCTATATCAAGAAATGTCTAAATTTTGTGCCGATTTCAGGCGTTTTTTTTTGGGGGGGGGGGGCGTGGCCTTTACCCCCCCCCCCCTCTCCCTAGATCCGCTAGTGTGTGTAACACTCATTGTATCGATCACAAAATGTGTTATGTGTTGACAAAATGTGCTGTGTATTGACACAATGTGCTGCGTGTTGACAAAATGTGTTGTATGTTTACAAAATGTGCCAGAGTGCCGATTAAAAAAAAAAGTTGTTTTCACCAAGGCGTGATAAAAACCTTATTTTTATAGTAATTGGCCATAAGAGCGCGACAAATGTAAGTGAGTTAGTCTGGCTCTTTGTCGGTGTCAGCCTCGAGTTTTTCACCTCTTTATCTCGGATTTTGTAAATCGGTGACCTAAGGTGGGGTCAATTTCGTGACCTCCCCATTATAAGTTAATGGGGAAATATCCAAATGTTTCCTATTCTGAGGATACGCATATCAGCCCAAATCTTCTGGATCATGTTATTATAGGTCATTCTTGAAGACCCAGGTGCATTTTTGGTTCAGTGACCCTACGTGTTGAATCTATCGTCCGGATTTTTTTTCGTCGGATTTGTTGTTGTAATGTAATTGATTATTATTGGCAATCAAGAGCTGAAACTAAACTGCTAATTTATACATACAAAATGTTAATGTACATACATACTGACGTGATGAATATAATGATTACGTGAATATTTCATCTGAAGTGGTTTTGACGATCAGTATTTCTAGGGACATGATCGCTTAGTAAATTTTCACAGAAATGACATAATAATGATTTTTGCTGGCATTTTGACCCCCGAGTACTTCATGAGAAAGAGCATTTTGTCCCCTAACTTATCCATAAGGACAGCACACTTTACCATCCCTGCCTGTAAGTTATAAATATCTCCGACAAGACTGTGACTTTGGCACCACAGACATTTTTGGATGTAAGGTCACTTGACGTGACCTGGTGACTTACCTGAGGTGTCCTGAGGTCAAAACTTTCACACAATGTGATAAATTTATTGTCGAATAGCTGTACCAGCGCCGCCGTTTTCCCGCTATCCCCGAAAAACCTCAGGGATGGGGGTCAAAATTCCCCCCCCCCCCCGTCACCAGGACGAGGGATATGCATTATGCACTACTATGCTGTAATGAAGTGCTGTGGTAGTGGTACACCTGTTTTTCATCCTATTCAAGGAATGTAAGTAATTCAGTATCTGGAGTATTCAGTATCAAAGTTCGGCTACTGGATCATCTCCCGTTGAAACAAGCACATATGGCCAGCGTACAGCGCAGTCCTGTCCTGTCTAGACTTCCGCTTCTGGTCGCAGGCTCTCACTCATTTTGTTCATTGTGAGCCACGGACCCTGGAGCAGCTGAATACGGTCTGGGGAAACTTCCCACAGAACTTGCCCATCCTGATTTCAGTATTTCCATGTCATTTTTCGCTTGATGGGTATTCAATTAAAATACAATATTCTTACCTGGTGATACATGTATACATATCCAATGCAAATGTCATGATATTCCTAAGTTTTAGTATTCCCCAGCCAAAATAAGTGCCTTTAACCCGCCATTGACTGCAGGGGACGTTAAACGACCCCCCTGACGCATTTTCGCAATAGCTGAACAATTAATAGCGTTATCAACGTGAAACTTCGGGTACCTTCTTATAAATCATTTTTATGTCTTGAGTGCAAAAATAAAATAAAAATCGTCAATTTTTTCTCTCGAGTTATAGCGGATTTAGTGACGCCACGAGTTTAACACCAAAATCAGCTAAACTTTGCTAAGCCGTACAAATTGCATATTTGAAGCAAAATGCAATCGAAAAAAGGCCAAAAGATAGAAAATTGCAACGGCTAAAAACTGGCTATCTCGGATTTTTGATATTTTTAGTTTTTGACCCCAAAAAACTCAAAAAACGTTTTTTTTGGGGACATTATCACAAAATCAAAATTTTCTAAAATATTTTTTTTAAAAACGGAAGTTATGTCAGAGAACCATACCTAGGCAACTACCATGCCAAACTTTAAACTGATATCTCCATTTTGACTGACTTATAACATCTAAAGTATGGGTAACTTATGACGTCATATTTTGAAATTGCGTTTTTTTTGCCTTTTTTTGACTAGATACAGACAAATAAATGCCACCACTGTATTTCTGAAACAAAACTGGTCTAGAAACATGCCTTTTTGTTTATATTTAACCATTTAAAATTTTGACCTTCGGTGACCTGAACTTGACCTAAAATTGACATTTACTTCACGTAAATGAATTTAGGTGGTAAAATGACTATCACTATCGATTTATACGTGGAAAATAACTCATGCAACATGTGTTGCATGACTTTCGTAGATATTTTGAGCATAGTGACCTTTTGTGACCTGACATTGACCTTGACCTTGGCCAACAATCTCACTTTAGCTCATGCGGGATATGTATCATACCTTTGGCAGCACTTTGTGTGAAACTGGTCGAAATCGAAGGCTTTGGATGGAAAGGATGGCCCATAAACTCAAATACGCCGATTTTGACCTTTGACCTGACCGTGACCTGACATTTGACCTCACTTTAAAAAAAAATTGAGCATGATTTATATTTTTATCATTGAGAGCTTTCGATTTCCGCCTTGCGCGTCTCGCTGCGAGCATTGGTTCGGACGATAACCAGGGGGGGGGGCGTTTAACGCCCCCTCCCCCTCCCAGTCAATGGCGTTCTGCTGAGACGCCAGTCAATGCTGGGTTAAATTATTTCCGTAATATCTCGAATTTCAATATTTTTTTGAAAAATTGCTCATTAGCGGCAGAGTGGGGGATTGCCCATTTTGCCCATTTTGCCCAACCGTAGATCCGCCACTGGATTTTTGTATTTTGCAAAAGATGCGGGACTCTGGTGAAAATTGGCCAAATTTAGCCATTTCCTTTGGATATATATGCATTGTCATGTTTCCCCAATGACTTATAATTGGGAGGTCACAAAATAGACTTCACCTTAGGTCACCGATGTAAAATCATCCGAAATTGCAGAATTGTAGGTGTTTATTACCTGATTAAATCCTGTGAGTATCTAACTGATCAGTCAAACAATGTGGCTGCGGCACGACCTTACATTTTTGGAGGTGGGATCACTAGACTTGACTTGTGACGTGCCCTGAGGAGACACGAGGTAAACAAATTAACAGGATTTGGCCAATTGATAGGCAAGCAGTTGTAACAAAACTGGCGAAGCGAAATGGCGTCGTTTTCCGCTATTTCCAAAAACCTAAGGGGGAGGGTGTGTCCGCCCCCTGGATCCCCCACTGGCGCAGGGGTGTAGGTTCCTATTCAGTTAGGGGGCTTCAGACCCCACCCTAACTGGAGCTTCAGCCCCCCAACTTTGACGAGGAAGTGGGTCAACTCCGGGGAGAAATCTGTATTTTGTGGATTTTGATGGTACTTTAAGGCTTTAAGCGATTTTGTTTTTATCCAGCTCAGCCTCCCAACTTGTTTGGAGAAGCTACGCCCCTGCATTGGCGGATCCAGGGGGCGGACATCAGGGGCAAATGCCCCCCCCCCACACAGGAATCTGAGGGGGGGGGGGGGGGGGGGGCATGCAATACAAGTATGCCCACTCCCCCTGCGCGTTCCCTGCACTGAACGTGAAAAACAATGATCTTATGAGAAAACTTCATGAAATCTGACGTTTTTTATTCTCTAAATTGATTGATTTTGTTATGTATCCTTGCTTTCAATGATAGACAAAACAGCGCACCTGATGCAATTCAAGCAGCCCCGGTGACACGCGCCCTACTGGGGGGGGGGGGGGGGGGGCAGATTCTGTCCCCTCCCGGATTTTCTCAATAACTTTAAAACTGTGATAGACATCAATGTGAAACTTTCAATAACTTATATTCCATCCAATTCTACGTCTTCTCACCAAATTTCAATGAAATTAATATAGCATTTTGGGAGATAATAACGTTTTAATGACGTTATGTCATGCCATTGTTGGTGGAAAAACAATAAATGTTTTTAAAAAAAATAATATAAATACTTTTATTGCGACATAATTACATGCAACAGATTACGTAACCGCTCGAAGACACCCTCTACTAGAGCTTGCCAGATACATTCCATCAAAGCAAATCATCGAACACGAATCATGAAAACGAAACTAAACAAAAAAGTATCAAAAAACTTAAAAAACGAAATTAAAACTAACAAAATATTCACCAAACAACCTACTCACTAAACAACATACATATGCGAACAAGCAATGAAACCGCCCTCCTTGCCAATATGGTTTATAATGGACGAGCAATCACAACACTGAGCAGTAGAAAGGTGACCAAGCGACTCAGCAGCGACGACGGCGACGGCACCGGCAACGGCGAACGGCGAACGACGGCAGCAGCAGCGGCAGCGGCGGCGGCGAACGGATCTCACAGCACACCGCGCCGCAAACGACGGCACCACTCGACCGACGGACTCGTGCGTGTGCCTGAGGTTTGTGTCCGTTTGTCCGTGTCTGTGTATGTGTGTATGTGTGTATGTGTGTATGTGTGTATGTGTATGTTGTATATGTGGCTGTTCTGTGTGTATATGTGTCTGTGCTGTGTGTCTGTCTGTCTCTGTATGTGTGCGTGTGCGTGTGCGTACGTGTGCGTGTGCGTGTGCGTGCGCGTGTGCGTGTGTGTGTGCGCGCGTGTGTGTGTGTGTGTGTGTGTGTGTGTGTGTGTGTGTGTGTGTGTGTGTGTGTGTGTGTGTGTGTGTGTGTGTGTGTGTGTGTGTGTGTGTGTGTGTGTGTGTGTGTGTGTGTGTGTGTGTGTGTGTGTGTGTGTCTGTGCTTTGCAGCCCGCCTGGCCAAGCCAGAAAGGTGCCAGTAACGTCGGTACAAATGTCCCGGCTCCGGGGAGGTCTGGGGGTTACCGCCCCGGCCGGGGAGAGCTGTGGGGTACCTCCCCGGCGCTCCAGACGGGCCGCAGCCCCCGCCCGCACTGCCTCGCGCTAGGTTCGCATTACATCGCGTGGCAGTGCCCCATCGGCCGGCCGGGCGCGCCGCCCGTCAGCCCGTTAGACTGGCGTGCCGCGCGCCCGGCCGGCCGACCGGCCACACAATAATTGTAGAGCCGGTGTCAGGTTAGCCCGGTTGGGATAGGGCGGGGGCCTTTGTGTGCGTGTGCGTGTGCGTGTGTGTGTGCGTGTGTGTGCGCGCGCGCGCGCGCGCGCGCGTGTGTGTGTGTGTGTGTGTGTGTGTGTGTGTGTGTGTGTGTGTGTGTGTGTGTGTGTGTGTGTGTGTGTGTGTGTGTGTGTGTGTGACATGTCGGTTGATTCGTTAGATTGTTCGTCAGCCAGCTTGTAAGTGGATATGCTTCATGTGTCCCCATTTCTTTTCAAATATCTCGAGTTTGTTAGATAATCTAGCAGCAGTGCTTTCTATCTCGGCTTCGTGTTTTAGTTTGTTTCTTAAATGAATAACGTTTGGAATGCTTTCTTTGTGCCGTGCTTCATAAAATACAAGTTTTGCCAATATGATAATAAGGGCTTCAACTGCACTCAAGTTGGTTAGAAAGAACCAAGCTTCAATGTTTATTCGCAAGTTAATTTGATATCGCGCCCTTATGTCGGATGTCATAACATTTATGAAAGACTGCACTTTAGTGCAATGCCAAAACATGTGTGCCAAGGTTTCAGGCTCTTGTCGACAAAATGTGCAATTATCATCGTCTTTAGCGTTAATGATTTTCAGAAATCTGTTAGTCGTGAGAATTCGGTTGACTAGTTTGTAATGAAATATTAAGATTCGCGTCGAACGCGTGATTTTGACTACTTCAACGAAGCTGTTGCCTACGAAACACCCGGTATCTCTTATCCATTTTTGTCTCTGGCATTCGTTTGATCGGGTAAGTTCGGTTTGTCTGCATTTTACAAATGTATCATATGCGAAACGTGTACAATTGGGATGGTTCATAATAAGGTTCATTCTTAAAGGTATTATAGGTTTTGGTACCTTGCTTGATGCTTGCAGTTTTACGCAATCCGGTAAGCTTCTCAATAAACTTGAATAACAAAGGGAAGTCATACTCACACCGAATTTCGCCTTTAACGCTTCTCTAGTCATAACTTGACCTGTACATTCGTCGACTAAATCCCCTAGAAACCTTATACCTCTCCTGTTCCAATCCTTTACAACCGTACATTTGAATTTCGCGTAATCATTGAACCACAGGCTTTCCGTTACTATGTGAGGAGTGCCTGGGTTGTAATTTTGACTGAAACGCCAGAATGCCTCCAGTACGTCTTGCCAAAAAGGATTGTTCATTTCATGACATATTTTTTGGATTTTTTTACTTCCATATTGCATAATGTTTTCAATATTTGGCAATTCATTTTTAGCTGATTTTGCCCAAGCAGCGTTGGATGTCATCAGCCTCTTCAACCATGACAGTTTCAAACTTCTTACAAATGCCTGTAAGTCTACCATACTCAGTCCACCTGCAGAAAAATTCTGAACCCCTTTGGCTCGTTTTATGGGGTCTCTTTTGCCTCCCCACAGAAATGAAAAGAGAAGACGTTTCAGTTGTTTTAACTCTATTTGTGAAGGATTTGGGAGCGCTGTAAGTAAGTGAAGTAGTTTAGAAATTAGTCAAGACTTGATAACAGTAATTTTGCCTAAAGGGGTGAGATTTCTTCTGCGCCACTGCGCTATTTCCTTTTTTACTTGCACTATTTTAGGCTCGATGTTCGCTTGTGTTATCTTGTCATTATTTGTTGAAAAAGTTACGCCCAATATCTTGATCTGATGCATCCATTTGACGCCAAAGTTCTCTGAACTATATTAGTGCTCATCGACTCCAACGGGCAGGCATGAAGTTTTGTCAATATTCAGTTTCAAACCAGAAAAATTCGAAAACGTGTTTAACTCGAATAATGCACCTCGCATTGAACTGCGAGTATTGTTTAGAAATAGTACGGTATCATCCGCATACTGTGTTATTCTTACTTCGTGGTTTTCAGATAGGCGAATGCCTGTTATCATATTCGATTGCTTTATTTGGCTCGCTAGGACGTTTACTGCCAAGTTAAAAAGGTAACCTGATACAGGGTCGCCCTGACGTATTCCGCATCTTAGAAATACTTTATTGCCCAAGTGACCGTTCAACATTATCCTCGAAAAGTTGTTATCACTTAAGTATATCATGCTAATTAAATCTCTGAAGTGTGATCCGAAATTATAAGACTTTAGAACTCCCGAGACAAAGTCCCATGACAGGGAATCGAATGCCGCCTCAAAATCAGCTGACATAATCAGTCCAGCTCCGGTTTTCTTTGATAAATTGTTAATTACATCATATATTAATCTCGTGTTTTCCCCGATGTATCGCCCCTTGATGTACGCTGTCTGGCATTGGTCAGTAAGTTTTCCTATTACCCGTTGTAATCGAGCAGCAATTGCTGATGATATGATCTTAAAATCTGTATTTAGCAGTGTAATAGGGCGCCAAGCTTTTATGCTATCGGGAGGTTTTTAGGCTTTCGGTATCATCGTGATTATACCTTCTCTGTGAGACATTTATTGTTTTATGAGTGAGAAAACAATAAATGTTTGACAAATTGTAGAAAATAGAGTTTCAAAGCAAATTGCAAATAAAAAACGTCAAAAGAAAGGAAATGACATTCTATTCGAAATGGCTATATCGGATTTGTGTATCGGAAAATATTACTTCTTTTTCTCGGAAAAATGTCCACATTTTTTGGGGGGGGAATTCGAAAAGTGATTTATAAAGCTCGAATACCAAAATAAGGTGACCGGCCCAAATCCGCGGAGGGAAAATGGGGGTGCCTTTTTGACACAAAAAGATGCCCCAAAAATGTTTTGCTCCCCCATTGGTTTTCCCTTAACCCTATGTGTAACAGGGGGGGGGCGGATTCCGCCCCCCCTCATGTTTTTCGAAGATATCTCCAGAACGGCTGGGAGCAGGCCCATGAAATTTTGGGACTTTTCATAGAATTGAACTCCGGATTTGGAGTCAAAATTTTGAGTTCTTAACTTGAACAGAGGCGGTTCCAGGGCACAGTTTTGGGTGGGTTCGGAGGCGACATTTGGCGAAAATACGGAAATGCGATCTTCACGGTTTCTTCCTAACTGCATCAAGTATGAAGGAGTTATATCGGCTTACCGTTATTGCAAAAAGTGCAAATTAGATGATGTTAATGAAATATCATACAAAATTGCATGGAAGAGGCGGTTTCAGGGGCTTGAAAAGGGGGGAGTTTCCAGGAAGTATTCAATGCTTGGCGGGAAGCCAATAGAGCAATGTAAGAGGCATTTATAGCTATCAAGATGTAAAAGATAGCTTCTGCTTCCATTATTTGCATAATTTATTACATATAGAGTTTCAGGGGCGTGTTCAGGAACATGAAAGGGGGGGGGTGACTGGCATGGTGATGACGATATGCCAGCGATAACGGCACAATATACGTTTAGCTTATAATAATATATGCACATATGAGACCAGAAAAGGGAATAAAGTTATTTTTTTTTGCAGGGGCGCGCTCAGGAATGGAAGAAAGGGGGTCATATTATTGCAAGGAAACTAAGAGGCATGGGCGTACAATGACATAACATACTGCAGTGTTCGGATGAAACACGCACCACAGGCTACTCTACGAACGATTATAAGATAATAGGCGAGTCCAGGTAGGGTAAAAAGGGGGGTAAGCAATGTTAATTGAAGTTGTAAGTGAAATAGTCACTGTTGACTAGTTAGTATCATAATAGCGGATAATATACTTATCAAAAGGTCTTGCGCCGCCCTAGTTTGGATCCTGGATACGCCTATGATGAAGTACAACATGCAAAAAGGAACTATCTATGATCAGTAACATATTTATAGTGCTGGGTAGCATCTTGTCTGCGGTTAATATTTTTCCCAATTGTACCCCCCTTTTTTACTAACCTGGTACCGCCTATGGCAAAAATATGATTTATAACTGTTTTTTATAATGTCTCAATCACATACCATTTCATTTATCAAAAAAAACAACTTAAAAAAATGGTTTTATTACGCATTTACTTCACCCCCATATTGAATGACCTGCACACGCCTATGATTTTTGAATTTTCAAACGTCACCGTCATATATCAATTTCCGATTCAATCTCTATCGATTCCTATTAGTTGTGTTAAAATCGGTCGATAAACATGAAAGCTATGTTGAATCAAAAATACCACTAAAATTTGTCGTTTTTGCCCCCCTGTTGCCCCCCTATCCAAAATTTAGATTTGTTTATTATTTATAAATGTAGATCGTGTTGAGGAGAACTAAACACCGTTTCATTTTTGAAAATCGGACGGGTAGATCTAGAGATCTCCGGGGGGCGGAATCCGCCCCCCCCCCCCCCCCCCTGTTACAAATAGGGGTAGCCAGGAGCCTGTTACAAATAGGGTTAACCCGCGCACTGCAGGGGCTTCGCGCCGAACACGAACTGCAGGGGGGAATTGATTTCCGCCGCCCCCTGAGATCTCGAAAACTACGCTACGTAGTGTTGTGTTATGTTGCGCACGGCTCGTGCTAGTTTCCCTTCTCTTTGGAAGCCATATTATTTTCCTCCCACATCTGGTAACCCTGTGAGCAAAACAATACGGTTGACTCATGGCGGCCGGCGTGTGTGGTGCGTGGTGTGGAACGGAACCGAACCGAACTTAACATGGCGCGGTCGGTCGGTTTCGCACTTCCGTGCTAAGCGTGCGTGACTACAGTGTGTCCCCGTATCGTGTCGAAAGTGTTGCGTGCACTTAAGTGTTGCGTGTTGCGTGCATCGCCCCCGCCCGGAGCCAGGATGGCGGACGGTCGGGCTGAACCGGCGCCGCCCAGCCCCGCGGAGAAGCCATCGGAGGTGGAGCTCCTGAAGGCGATGTTCCAGCAGCAGCTGGACCTGGCTGCGGCAGCGGCCAGACGCGAGGAGCGCATGGCGGCGCTGATGGAGCGGATGCTCCCCGGCCAGGCCGGCGGCAGCCCCCGGGGCGGCGCCCGAGGCCGGAGCGGC
The DNA here is from genome assembly GCA_036785665.1 of Chirona hameri. Lineage (NCBI taxonomy): Eukaryota > Metazoa > Arthropoda > Thecostraca > Balanomorpha > Balanidae > Chirona > Chirona hameri. Next base: position 45,183 of record JAXIVJ010000811.1, read on the forward strand.
GGCTGGCGCGCGGCAGCGCGCGCGCATGCCCGCTGTCGGGACGCCCACGCCCCGGCTGGCAGCGACGGCAACCCTCAAGGAGTTCGAGGCGTGGAAGGACAAATTCTCAGGTTACTGCCTCCTGACGGGAATTAACGACATGGGCCCCGCGGAGCAGCGGGCCGCCCTGCTGGCGGTGCTCGACGACGACTGGGCCCGCGTGGTCCGATTCGGCCTACCCCTCCCCGCCGACTCTTCAATGAATGACGTCATCGCGGCCCTGCAAAAACACCTCCGGCGGCAGCGGAACGTCGTCATTGACCGCTGCGAGTTCAACATGCGGCTGCAGGAGCCCGGTGAAACAGTGGACGACTTCATCTGCGCGCTGAAAGAAATCGCAGCCTGCTGCGATTTCTGCCAGCACTGCAGCGACGACAGGTTCCGGGACCACCTGGTCGTCGGCACTAGCGACGACGACGCGAGGCGACGCATGCTGGAAGTGCCAGAGCTGACCTTCCAGAAGGCGGCCGACCTGTGCCGCGCGTCTGAGAGCGCCCGCCACAACAGCTCCGCGATCCGAGGATCCGAAGATTCGTCCCTGCGCCGGATCTCGCAGTACCGGCGGGAGCGGAGTCGGCCGGCCAGCCCGGATCGGCGGCCGGCGGACCGGAGCCAGCGGTGCGACCGGTGCGGTGCGGCGCAGCATACCGACGCACGCGACTGCCGCGCGCTGGGCCGGACCTGCCACGCCTGCCACGGGTGGGATCATTTCTCCGCCGTGTGCAGACGCCCGGGAAGCGGCGACGGCCGGCGGTGGAGCTCGCCCAGCCCCGATCGCAACCGCCAGGGGCAGGCGCGTCACCGCCGTAACGTGAGCCACCGCCGTCAGAGCAGCCCGGCTGCCGGCGAGTCCCGCCGTCAGCTGGCGTTGGTGTCAAGTGACCGTGACGCAGCGAGCCGGCGGCGGTCGGGGCCACCTGAGACGAGCGACCCGGCCGCACGGCTGAGCAGTGTGTCAGCCAAGCGATCGCCTCAAGTTCGGCTACAGCTGCACCTGCCAAACGGCGACAGGAGGCCGACCATGTGGACGCCGGACACGGGTGCAGAGGCTTCGGCGATGTCGCTGAAGCAAGCGGAGTCCATGGGAGTGAACAGGGCTGATCTCGCCCCATCCACAACGGTGCTGTGGGCGGCCGACAGCCATCAACTGATCTGCCTCGGCACATGTGTGCTCACACTGCAGCTTGGTGACGTCACATGCACGGTGCAGGTGTCGGTCCTGCGATCGCTGCATTCACCGCTGCTGTCGTGGCATGACTGCGTTCGCTTGGGGATACTGCCCGCGAGCTTCCCGCAGCAGATCCGTCCCGTCAGCGCCGGACCCGGGGGCGGTCCGCCGCCGGGCACGGTGACGGACAGCGCGCAGCCCGCGCTGCCCCGCCCGGACCCTGACGTGGGCGACCAGCACGCGGTACACCACTGCCACGGCGAGCGTGCGGGTCCGAGAGCATCGCAGGACCCGAGCCGGGCTTCCGACGCCGCACGGGCAGATGTCGTCCCAGCAGGAGCAGCGGAGCCGGTCAGTGGCGGTCCGCCGCCGGGGTTCGCGTGCCACGCGGTGGATGGTGGCGCCCTCTCGGCACACCAATCCGCGGATAACGGCGCCACCTCGGCGCGGCGCGCCGCGTGCGGTGGCGCCCCCTCGGCACAGCAGCGGCGCGCAGACTTCGCGGCGCTGAAAGGTGAATTCCCACGGGTCTTCGACGTGAAGTCGACCCTGCGGATGATGACGGGGGAGCCCATGCCGATCGAGCTGACAGAGGACGCCGTTCCGCACGCCGTCACCACCGCCCGAAACATCCCGTACTGCTGGAGAGATGCCGTGCGGCAGCAGCTGGACGAGCTGGTCACCAAAGACATCATCGAGCCAGTGGCCCATCCTACGGCCTGGTGTCACCCGATCGTCCCCGTGGCGAAGAGAGCGTCCGACGGTTCGGTGTCCGGCTGCCGACTCACCGTGGACTTCACGAAACTGAACCGGTTCGTGAAGCGGCCGACGTATCCGGTCCGCGCGCCGCAGGACGCGGTGGCGGCCATCACACCCGGTGCAGTCTTCTTCACGAAGCTCGACAGTAAGGCGGGGTACCATCAAGTCCCGATCCGGCCAGAAGACATGGATCTGACGTGCTTCATCACCCCGTGGGGTCGGTTCCGGTATAAGCGGGCCCCGATGGGTATCGTCAGTTCCGGTGACGTCTACAACCGGCGCGGTGACGCCGCGCTCGGCGATATCCCGCGCACTTGTAAAGTCGTGGACGACGTGCTGGCCTACGACTCTGACTACTCCACCCATCTGCAGCATGTCCGGCAGCTCCTCAAGAGATGTGACGAGCATGACATCACACTTAACCCGGACAAGTGCAGATTTGCGGCAGACGAAGTGGAATTCTGCGGCTTCCGCATCAGCTCAGCTGGCTACACCGCCGACGACAGGAAAGTCAGAGCCATCAAGGCCTTCCCCAAGCCGAGCAACATCACCGACCTCAGGTCGTTCCTCGGCCTGGTCAACCAGCTCGGCTCGTTCTCGACAGAGGTCGCTGCGGCCGCCGAGCCGCTGCGTCAGCTGCTGCGGCCGAGAAACGCGTGGCTGTGGACGCCGGCGCAGGAGCAGGCGTTCAACGACGTGAAGGCGGCACTGACCTCGCCGCCGGTGCTCGACTTCTTTGACCCTCGCCGCCGCACCGTCCTGGAGACGGACGCCGCTCGCACTGGCGGCCTGGGGTACTGCCTGCTGCAGCTGGACGGCGCGGGACGCTGGCGGCTGATACAGTGCGGCTCTCGGTTCCTGTCCGAAGCCGAGTCGCGCTACGCCGTCATCGAGTTGGAGCTGCTGGCACTGGCGTGGGCCTGCAAGAAGTGCAGCCTCTATCTCAGCGGGATGCAGCGGTTCGAGGTCATGACGGATCACCGGCCGCTGATCCCAATCCTGAACAGCAAAAGTCTGGCAGACATTGAAAACCCTCGGCTCCAACGTCTGCGAGAGCGGCTGATGGCGTTTAACCTGGTCGCCACCTGGCGGCAAGGAAAGCTGCACGCCGTTCCAGACGCGCTCTCCCGGGCGCCGGTGGACGATCCGGCCCCCGAGGATGAAGAAGCCGAGAGAGACGTCAGATCCCGACACCTGCACCGTGCATGTGACGTCACCAAGCTGCAGTGTGAGCACACATGTGCCGAGGCAGATCAGTTGATGGCTGTCGGCCGCCCACAGCACCGTTGTGGATGGGGCGAGATCAGCCCTGTTCACTCCCATAGACGCCGACCCGTGTCTTCGAAGCCGTCTCGGCCGACTACTTCGCGTGGGCCGGCCACACGTTCCTGGTGTATGCAGACCGGCTCTCCGGGTGGCCGTTCGTGTCGCACGTGTCCGGAGCGGCGACGGCGCGAGACCTGATCTGCAGTCTTCGGCAGATGTTCGCGGTCACCGGCGTGCCGAACACTCTCCGAACTGACGGGGGCCCTCAGTTCGCCGCCCGCGCCACTCGCGAATTCCTGCGCCGCTGGGGTGTGGAGCACCAGATGTCGACACCGCACTACCCGCAATCGAACGGGCACGCGGAGGCGGCCGTCAAGGCCGCCAAACGCCTCATCCAGAAGACGACCAGCAGCGGCAACCTGGACACCGACGCGTACGCTCGGGGCTTGCTAGAGCTCCGTAACACGCCCCGGGCAGACGGGCGGTCGCCGGCACAGGTGCTGTTCGGACACCCGCTGAGGTCCGCTGTACCAGCGCACCAGCGCGCCTTTGCCGACTGCTGGCAGAAGGCGGCGGACGCCTGTGACGCCAAGGCCGCAGCGCAGCAGCAGCAGACAGCTGAGAGGTACGACGGCTCGGCGCGCCGGCATCCGCCGCTCGGAATCGGGCAACGAGTCGTACTTGAAGACCCGAGGTCCGGACGGTGGGACCGCGTCGGGATCATCACCGGGGTCGGCAGTCGCAGAGACTACCTGATCCGGCTGCCGAGCGGCAGGATCCTCTGGCGCAACCGGCGGTACCTGCGGCCGCAGCGGTCGCTCATCACTGAGGGCGTGTCGGCGCCCCCGCCCGGTCTCCGGTACCGTCAGTGCGCGCCGCCGGGCGGCGAGGGCGCCCCGGCCGACCAGAGCGGCGCGGCGGTGCCGGTCGAAAGGCGCGCGGCGCCGCCGGGCGGCGAGGACGACACCGCCCCTCCGGTCCGGCGCGGGACGCGCCGCCGCCGGCGCCCGGTCCCACTTACCGTGCGGTGGGCGGACCAGACGTATGACTAGTCAGTAGTCGTACTCATGCAACTGATGTGTCTGTGTATTCTCTTCTTTGTTTGGTTCAGACTAATGCATCATCAATGGTGCTGATCACTATCATCGTTATTCGATGCATTTGTCTTGTGGGGGGTTGTTGTGTTATGTTGCGCACGGCTCGTGCTAGTTTCCCTTCTCTTTGGAAGCCATATTATTTTCCTCCCACATCTGGTAACCCTGTGAGCAAAACAATACGGTTGACTCATGGCGGCCGGCGTGTGTGGTGCGTGGTGTGGAACGGAACCGAACCGAACTTAACACGTAGCAAGAAGCTGAAAAAGGCATTTGATAGATTGGTACATGTTCTATCGAAAGAATTTCAGTGTTATTTTAGGTCAGGTCAAAATTGAGGTCACCAGAGGTCATCAAAGGTCAACTTTTCCAGTTTTTTTCCGGTTTTAGGACATCGCTCCAGAAATTCCCATATATCTCAGAAACGATGCTAGATAGAAACAAACAGAAAAAAGCAAACGCCAGCCAGTGAAATTTACAATCGCTAAGGTGTCCTCAGATTTGATCTCAGGTCAACATTTGAGGCTCCAGAGGTCAAAAAGGAAAAAAAATCAGTTTTTTTGCTAAATCGCTTTTTGCTATTAACTTTTATTTGATAAAGATAACGAAAAACTGTTTACGCCATTGTGTTTATCTTGTCAAGGCGCTTCGAATGATACACATGGTGACCTTGTTAAGTCGACTTAACAATTTGACCTCAGGTCAAGGTCAAGTGGTGACCCAAGTAGGGCATGTTGCATATGGGAAGACGTATCTCGGCGATACAAACACATTTATGTCTGTTTTACTTCTCTATCTTCATTATGTCGGGAGTTATTGACAAAAAAAGTGATGGTGACCTCGCATGACCTCAAATGACCCAATAGGAGTCACTGAACAAAAATTACAATTGTATCATCAAGAATATCCTATAATAACATGACCCAGAAGTAATTGGACTAATATCAGGGTCCTCTCCCGGACAGAGAGGATAAGACGGGCAGTAAAGCGTGGTCGGTGTTTCACATAAAACCTATGGATAAACTAGCTCCCTTTTTTAAAGAAGGAACCGAACTGGTTGCGTTAAAAACATATATTATGGGTGTTCCACGCAGCAATGCGGTCGTTCAGCGGAGTGCTAAGAGGATTTATTGATGAGGACATTTATCCTACCTGGGAGTCACTCATCCAGCTGGCATCCGGCACTACTGGGAGGGAACTTTGGTGGTGCACAAATCACTATGGGGAGTATGAAAGCGGAATGTCTGTAGCTGAGAGAGTGGCAGTGAGGATGACGAAGGATAATTTTTAGGTTAAGACCCAGTAGGAGTGGTGAAAACTCAGTCAGGACAGCCGGACGGATCATTACTCGAAGGTAAATACAATTTAGCAACGCTGGCATACAAGTGGGCGATTAGGTTTTGGGAGTTAAGCAGGTGTTAAAGGGGGAGGAAGAATGGAACAGATGACCCAACTTACGAATCGACTTACGATTTTAAAGAAAGATCTGAATCACGAAGGTTGGCAATGGTCCCCAGGGCGTCACACCCGACGCTAATCCTACACACCTCCCCGTTGTATCGTCCTCACCCTGCCTCCCGTCCTCGAGCAGTGAAGTCGCATGTGGTGTAGCCAGCCTATATTATGAACGAGAGTAATCAGCCTCTCAAAAATGTAAAAGCATCTACCACCATCAGATGTTTTGCACGCGGAAGGGGATCGTACTACGCTAACTACGCCACCATCTACATCTCTACATCTGTTTCTACATCTCTCATCACTTCTAGCGGACCTGGGCCTGCGAGCCTGTCAGGTTTCACGTCAAGTCACTGCAGGTCGAGCTGGCAATAGACAAGATGGATCTGCATTTCTAAATTACAGCCGGTGGAGAAGGTTGTTTATCTCTCTTCTTTTCTTTCCCCTACCCTCATTTACCCCTATCGCTTCTTCTACCTTCTTCTCCATTCCCCTCACCCTACAATGTATCCCTCCACTGCTATTCCACTCTACAACGTACCCCTCCCTCCACACGCAAGAGTGGAGCGGAACCTGGTTCAGTTCCCTCTTCCCTATCTAACCCTCCCACTCACCCTACCCCTCTGACCCCCCTGTCATTCCCCATCGCTACATGTCATCTACAAACAAGTAAAAGTGAGCTTGATTATAAATGTTTGAAATATCATTAATATAAATAATAAAAAGCAAGGGACCTAAAATTGAACCCTGTGGGACACTCATTTCAACCTTTGCCTCCTCAGATAAATCAGAGTGAATAAGAGTTCTTTGCTTTCTGCTAGTAAGGTATGCTTCTCAAATTTGGTGAAGTTTTCCTCTTATCCCAATCAAATGAAGTTTGTCAAGTAAAATGTCTAAGCTAACTTTATCAAATGTTTTTAAATCGAGATATAGAACACAAGTGACAAGGTTTTCTTGAAGTGAGCTAGTACTTTTATCTGTCAAATGTGCAATTCGCATGTATGTGCTATGTTTTTTTTTCCTAAAGCCAAATCGAAGAGGATTGAATAAATTGTTTTCATTAATATAACTTGAAATACAAGAATGCATTTTTTCCCCAGAATTTTCGAGAAGATAGTAATCTTTTCGAAAATCGTTGACAAAACTACTTAAAATATGAAAATAAACCCGGACCGTGGCGACGCCAATAAATGCGATAAAAAGACGCTTTTTGAGGAAAGCATGTATAAAGGAGGTGTAAGATATGTAGGTGATATTATTACCAACACAGGGGCATTTATGAACTTTGTGGAGTTCAAAAGAATATCCGCCGATCTGAGAATCAACTTCCTAAGGTATTTGGGAATTGTTGGAAAGCCAAGCTCAAGGATGTGGTTACAGAGTCAGTCAATGACAAAGAAAGGAATTTGTTGCCAAATTTTGCCCTGACTGGTAGACTAATAAATTTAAAGAAAATGCGCACCAGCGATTTCTATAGACTGGCTCAGTAGTGACCCAAGTATGGCATGTTGCATATGGGAAGACGTGTCTCGACGAGACAAACACATTGATGTCTGTTTTACTTCTCTATCTGCATTATGTCGGGAGTTATTGACAACAACACAAAATGATGGTGACCTCGCATGACCTCAAATGACCCAATAGGGGTCACTGACCAAAATTACACTTGAATCATCAAGAATATCCTATAAAAACATCATCCAGAAGTAATTGGACTAATACCATGCATATTCTTGAAATAGGAAGCATTTGTATACCCCATTGACTTATTATGGGGAGGTTACGAAATTGACCTGACCTTAAGTCACCGATGTCAAAATTCCGAGATAAACGAATTGTAAGTACTTATGCCCTCACGACATCCTGTAAGTTTCAAACTGATCGGTGAAAAACTCTGGCTTTGGCACAACTGCAAACATTTTTGGAGATGGGGTCACTTGACCTGGTCTGGTGACCTGACCTGAGATGACCCGAGGATTTTTCTTTCTTCTCAAAGTGTGCGCAATTAACGCCCTAACAGGTGTACCAAAACAAGGCGGCGCTGCGCGCCGCCGTTTTTTCGCTATCTTTGAAAACCTGAGGGGGGCGGAAATCGACCCTCCCTGCAGTGCGCGGGTTAAAACATTATTATCTTCGAAAATACTGCATTAATTTGATTGAAATTTGGTGAGAAGACGTAGAACTGATACAGTATAAGTTACTGCAAGGTTCACGTTGATATCTATCACAGTTTTAAAGTTATTTAGAAAATCCGGGATGGCGCAGATTCTGCCCCCCCCCCCTCCCCCAGCGGCGTGCGTGCCACCGGGGCTGCTTGAATTGCATCAGGTGTGCTGTTTTGTATATCATTGAAAGCAAGAGATGCATACAAACTTCAAACTCAATCTTGATAGAAGAAGAAAAACTTCCGTTTTCATAAAGTTTTGTCCTAAGATCATTATTTTTCACGTTCAGTGCAGGGAACGTGAAGGGGGGAGCATACTTGTATTGCATGCCCCCCCCCCAGATTCCTGGTAAGGGGGCATTTGCCCCTGATGTCCGCCCCCTGGATTCGCCAGTGGGGCGGATACTGTCCACCCTTAGGTTTTTGGAAATAGGGGAAAGCGACGCCATTTCGCGCAGCCATTTTTGGTACAACTGCTTGCCTATCAATTGCCCAAATCCTGTTAATTTATTTACCTCGGGTCTCCTCAGGTCACGTCACTAAGTAAAGTCTAGTGATCCCACCTCCAAAAATGTAAGGGCGTTGCTTGACCGATCAGTTAGATACTCACAGGATTTATCAGGTCATAAACACCTGCAATTCTGCTATTTTGGATGATTTTTAAATCGGTGACTTAAAGGAAATAGTTCACCTTCGGAAAATTTTCAGAACACGATTTTATTATATTTTGTAATACAGTTTCTTTTTTTCTTTTCAAAAATGGTCCTACATCGCGCTAATTCAGGACAGAAGGTCGTAAATTATTAATGTTATGGTGTGCGTTATTGGTCTGCGCATGCTCAGACCAGTGCTGGCACTCTCAGACGGTACGGTATATCATATATGCGCCGCATTCCTTCGCCGAAAAGTCAAATATCTTCGGCTGGAGAGTCTTTTCAGCCAAGAAAAGTTGCAGATAAGGATTTCTCAACACGGGCTACAAAACTGCTATTTCAGTTCAAAATCCGATGTTGAAGGTGAACTATTTCCTTTAAGGGAAAGTCTATTTTTTAACCTCCCAATTATATGTCATTGGGGAAACCTAACAATGCATATAAATCAACAGGAAATGGCTAAATATGCCAAATTTTCACCAGAGTCCCGCATCTTTTGAAAAATGCAAAGATCCAGTGTCAGATCTACGGTTGGGCAAAATGGGCAATTCCCCCCCCCCCCAAAAAAAAAACGCCTGAAATCGGCGCAAGATGGACACATTTCCTGATATAGAAGAAAATCTAAGCAACTTGTCCTGAGGAAAGTTAGCTTTAAATCAGCTATCAATGCATAAGCAAGCCAAAGCCGATGCGTTTTCAGAATTGTGTGAGACTTTTTGGAATTCCCCCCCCCCCCACCCAAACCACCCATTCTGGATCCGCCAATGTCGTAAATATACATGTCGTATTTTTATGTACATGTCGTATTTTTATCCTGTGACCTCCGCGAGGTAAAATATATTCACCCTGAGGTCAATCGTCATTTTTCTTCCATAACTTTTTTACTGAACCAATAAGGCGATGAACGAGCGAACGCGAAGAAGGAAATGTATGGTGAATTTCAACTCTATCAGGGAAGTAGTTTCTGAGATAAAAATACGTGGTGCACACGTGCGCACGTGCAGAAACACCCCATCCCTGACTTGTGGGGAAAGTGGCGGCTGAGAGATCCTTAACCATACACCAAACTTGAATACAATCGGCTCAGCAGTTGCCCCCTCCCACTCCAAATTGTGTGGCGAAGTTCCTGATCCAACAAACCCCGAGTTCCCCCACTCTGCCGCTAATGAGCGATTGTTCAAAGGATATTGAAATTCAAGATATTCCGGAAATAATTTAAAGATACATATTTTGGCTGGGAAATATAGTATTTCCCAGCCAAAATATGTATCTTTAAATTATTTAACTTAGGAATATCATGACATTTACATTGGAATTGTATACATTTATCACCAGGTAAGCATATTTTATTTTAATTGAATACCTATCAAGCGAAAAATGACATGGAAATACTGAAATCAGGGTGGCCAACATTTCTTGACTGGGGGGGGGGGGCTCACTGGGGGAGGGGCATTTTCCCCCCAGTTAACATGTTAAAATAGGCCCTGGTAGTGTTTGGGATGAATGATCTTTAGCAGGATGTTGTTCTGTTGGCAGGGAGTGTTAGTGTTCTAGAGTTTTTGAGTGTCTTTCCAGTGTTGTCGACTCAGTGACTGGGAGTATCTGTCTTATGTATTCCGGCTGTTGGTGTAGTGTGTTTGTGAGCCTGTGCAAGAACAGCTGTTTGTGCATCGTTCATCGTGTCTTGAGGGTGCCCCATCCCAGGTCTTGTTTCAGTTTATCTGTCAATGTCCTGAGTAAGGTCCCTGTCACCAGTCTCGCCGCACGACTCTGTACCTTGTCTAGTCACAATTAGATGGAAAAAGTAGCCTTTGCTCATGTTATTGTAATTAAAAAGAAGATGAATTAGTTAACCTATATTACGCCTTGCGGCTTCTTCAGGGCTAAAACAGGGGTTATATCCCTGAAGAAGCCGCAAGGCGTAATATAGGTTAACTAATTCATCTTCTTTTTAATTACAATAACATGAGCAAAGGCTACTTTTCCATCTGATTTTTATCTGCACAATGCTCATCACAGCCATCCATCATATATGTCCTCTAGTCACAATTCGTCTAGTAAAGTAATGTGTCCGTCAAAAACAATGTCACTGCCGCATGCCACATGGCAATGTCACAAAACAATATGTGTATGCGTGTATGTGTATAGTATGGTATGGTATGGTATATGTGTATGGCTTGACAGGTATCGTATGTGTACCTACACGTGGATGAATTCATACAAATAAAGCGAACAACTTCTTGCCAAAAAAAAACTTTTTGGCCTCTGATGACCTCTGCGGCTCTGGAGCCTAAACTATTGACCTGAGCTAAAATGTGAGGACATCTTAGCGATTGCATATTTAAAGAGTTTTGGATTGCTTTTTCTGTTTCTTCCTAGCTATCCATAGTTCCCGAGATATTTGGGGTTTTCTGGAGCGACGTCCTAAAACTGGAAAATCGGATCTTTGATGACCTCTGGTGACCTCAATATTGACCTGAGCCAAAAACATGACCGAAATAGTTTCAACGTTATTGTTGACGAGCTTTCGAACGTTGTTTTCTGTTTTTATCTACGTTCCATGTGAGCCTATTTCGAGGGGGCGTCGAAACGCCCCTCCCCCGACGCCGGCACGGCGAGGGTGGCGCCGATCACCCGCACGGCAAGGGTTAAATTGCAAAGTAAATTTTGTTAGCAATATTTTTGAAACCTTCGAAGTTCACAAAACTGAAAGGCATCTTATGGAGATCTGATCAATATGATACACATTTTTGCAGGCAAAGTTGAAGTTTCCATTTATGAATGACCTAGTTTTATTTTTTCGGGGGGAAAATCGTTCGTTTTGTGTGGCTTAGTTTTTTTGTTCCCTTCAATGTTTATTTGTATGCTATTTTTGTAAAATGAACCATGTTCTAAAGCTGCTTTACGCTTCTTTATAGTTCACAGCACGACTATAAGCAAACTAAAAACATATCGCAGCAATAAATTACCATAGTCGGCGATACATTGTCGTAATCTATGATGGCCTTAACCTAAACCAAGGTCATCATATTAAGAACATCAAGAACACAAACGGAAAGGTTCAATCTTTCTTGCCCCATCTCTTGGCCCATCTTGCCCGACCATGACAGATAATGAGAAACGGCAACAACAAATAATGTGGACCGCTGGACATGTTCCGTCGTTTATATTTCTTCAGTGGTGCTGCGGTGCTGAAGAAACATTGGACATCGTTTCCGCTCATCATGATCTGTCATTCTGTCTTGACGTTTCTAAGTACATAATTGACTCTACTACGTGCGGCAGAACGGATTTTTAGAACGTTTGCAAAAATATAGCATGGTAGACACAGACATAGACATAGACAACAGACATATAGGCATGTGGTATTTTCTCCACGGACTTTTTTCTGGATAGGAACAGACATTCCATTGAGCTACATGCTCGTTGCCGACAACACGCGTCACGTGTGCTCTCAGTCTCATTCATGCTCATTTCTGCTCATTCATGCTCATTTCTTCTTCCATTCCTTATCCCGTAAGTAGGTATTGATCCATCCATGTTGGTGCCAAGGTAACCTTGATCTCTATTTCAATTTTTGGAAGGACTGGTTGTTGTGATTTATTTCTTGATCGTTGCTGGGATGGATACCTAGATGTTTCAGATTACTGTGACAAATATGGTGTGGTTATATTTGAAGTAGCATAGATATCCTTTGTGTAAACTGATGACTACCTTGCCATCTTTTAGCATGTAAAAAATACCGTGGCTATAAATACCGATATCCGTGGCTAAGAAATGCCGTTTCGGAATGAAAACACTTGACCTTTTCAGTGTGCAATGTGCATTGTGCATTGTAGAAAAATGTCCGGGCGTCAAATTGAAATGGCATGCTGCACTTAACCCCCGTAAACAGATAGGTTTCTGATTTATACCCTCTACCATTGCGCGATGTGCTATTCTGGCCGTCTAGTCGATCTGCAAAAATTGACTGAATCATCTGCTCGCACCTGTGCAGTGTCATTTATTACACTTTAGACATTCAGTGACTCCTAAATAACCTGCATACCCCCGGTAATGTCCGGCTGATGTCGCCATTTGCATCGTGACCCTCGGTATCGGGTGATGGACGATCCAGACAGGTGGTCCGGCCGACCCTGACCCCGCCTGAACACCTCATAGAGGCGTAGAACACCTCATAGGAACACCTCATAGAACATGTCATAGAGGCGTGATGCACGGCGCCGCCCCGCCCCGCTCCGCCCCGCCCCGCCGGACGGTGCAGGCAGGTGGTCCGGCCCGGCCCGGCCCGTCGGGCGCCGTGAACCTGACCCCATCAACACCTCATGTCAGAGAGGTCTGATGCACGGGCCCGCCCCGCCCCGCCGGACGGTGCAGGCAGGTGGCCCGGCCCGGCCCCGCCGGCCCGACGCCGGGAACCTGACCCCATCAACACCTGATGTCAGAGATGTGTGATGCACGGCCCCGCCCCGCCGGACGGTGCAGGCAGGTGGCCCGGCCCCGCCGGCCCGACGCCGGGAACCTGACCCCATCAACACCTGATGTCAGAGATGTGTCATGCATGGCCCCGCCCCGCCGGCCCGGCGCCGCCACACGTGTCGCCGGCATGCCACCTCGTGCATCATCAGCGGCCGAGGTCAGAGGTCAGAGGTCAGAGGTCAGAGGTCAGATGTCAGAGGTCAGAGGTCAGAGGTCAGAGGTCAGAGGTCAGAGGTCAGAGGTCAGAGGTCAGAGGGCAGAGGTCAGAGGTCAACACACCTGGGGGCGTTCTCGGCATGGTACGAGTGATCATTTGAGAGTGTGATAAGTTAGGTGACCAGCAGATACATATATTTCACATGAACATGAATGAAACACATACGGTGCAAGGCCCCAATGTGGGACATCTGTGATGGCATGATGCCGATCACCATGCGCTTCAGCAGTTGTCTACAGCAGGTGTTCGAAGTAGCTACCTCCTTCCAGGGACTATTTTAACCCGCGCACTGCAGGGGGTTGATTTCCGCCCCCCCTCCCCTCAGGTTTTTCCAACATAGCGAAAAAACGGCGGCGCGCAGCGCCGCCGGGCTTTGACACACCTGTTAGGACATCAATTGCGCACACATTGAAGAACAAAATATCCTCGGGTAATCTCAGGTCAGGTCACCAGACCAGGTCAAGTGACCCCACCTCCAAAAATGTTTGCAGTTGTGTAAAAGCCGGAGTTTTTCACCGATCAGTTTGAAACTTACAGGATATCATGAGGGTATAAGTACTTACAATTCGTGTATCTCAAAATTTTGATATCGGTGACTTAAGGTCAGGTCAATTTCGTAACCTCCCCATAATAAGTAAATGGGGAAATATACAAATGCTTCCTTTTTCAAGGATATGCATGATATTAGTCCAATTACTTCTGGGTCATGTTATTATAGGATATTCTTGATGATACAATTGTAATTTTTGTTCAGTGACTCCTATTGGGTCATTTGAGGTCATGCGAGGTCACCATCACTTTTTTTGTCAATAACTCCCGACATAATGAAGATAGAGAAGTAAAACAGACATAAATGTGTTTGTATCGCCGAGATACGTCTTCCCATATGCAACATGCCCTACTTGGGTCACCACTTGACCTTAACCTGAGGTCAAATTGTTAAGTCGACTTAACAAGGTCACCATGTGTATCATTCGAAGTGCCTTGACAAGATAAACACAATGGCGTAAACAGTTTTTCGTTATCTTTATTAAATAAAAGTTGATAGCAAAAAGCGATTTAGCAAAAAAACTGCATTTTTTTCCTTTTTGACCTCTGGAGCCTCAAATGTTGACCTGATATCAAATCTGAGGACACCTTAGCGATTGTAAATTTCACTGGCTGGCGTTTACTTTTTTCTGTTTGTTTCTATCTAGCATCGTTTCTGAGATATATGGGAATTTCTGGAGCGATGTCCTAAAACAGAAAAAAACTGGAAAAGTTGACCTTTGATGACCTCTGGTGACCTCAATTTTGACCTGACCTAAAATAACACTGAAATACTTTCGATAGAACATGTACCAATCTATCAAATGCCTTTTTCAGCTTCTTGCTACGTAGCGTAGTTTTCGAGATCTCAGGGGGCGGCGGAAATCAATTCCCCCCTGCAGTTCGTGTTCGGCGCGAAGCCCCTGCAGTGCGCGGGTTAACCCTATTTGTAACAGGCTCCTGGCTACCCCTATTTGTAACAGGGGGGGGGGCGGATTCCGCCCCCCCAGGAGATCTCTAGATCTACCCGTCCGATTTTCAAAAATGAAACGGTGTTTGGTTCCCCTCAACACGATCTGCATTTATAAATAATAAACAAATCTAAATTTTGGATAGGGGGGCAACAGGGGGGCAAAAACGACAAATTTTAGTGGTATTTTTGATTCAACATAGCTTTCATGTTTATCGACCGATTTTAACACAACTAATAGGAATCGATAGAGATTGAATCGGAAATTGATATATGACGGTGATGTTTGAAAATTCAAAAATCATAGGCGTGTGCAGGTCATTCAATATGGGGGTGAAGTAAATGCGTAATAAAACCATTTTTTTATGTTGTTTTTTTGATAAATGAAATGGTATGTGATTGAGACATTAGAAAAAAACAGTTATAAATCATATTTTTTGCCATAGGCGGTACCAGGTTAGTGAAAAAGGGGAGTAAAATTGGGAAAAATATTAACCGCAGACAAGTTGCTACCCAGCACTATAAATATGTTACTGATCATAGATAGTTCCTTTTTGCATGTTGTACTTCATCATAGGCGTATCCAGGATCCAAACTAGGGCGGCGCAAGACCTTTTGATAAGTATATTATCCGCTATTATGATACTAACTAGTCAACAGTGACTATTTCACTTACAACTTCAATTAACATTGCTTACCCCCCTTTTTACCCTACCTGGACTCGCCTATTATCTTATAATCGTTCGTAGAGTAGCCTGTGGTGCGTGTTTCATCCGAACACTGCAGTATGTTATGTCATTGTACGCCCATGACTCTTAGTTTCCTTGCAATAATATGACCCCCTTTCTTCCATTCTTGAGCGCGCCCCTGAAAAAAACTTTATTCCCTTTTCTGGTCTCATATGTGCATATATTATTATAAGCTAAACGTATATTGTGCCGTTATCGCTGGCATATCGTCATCACCATGCCAGTCACCCCCCCTTTCATGTTCCTGAACACGCCCCTGAAACTCTATATATAATAAATTATGCAAATAATGGAAGCAGAAGCAATCTTTTACATCTTGATAGCTATAAATGCCTCTTACATTGCTCTATTGGCTTCCCGCCAAGCATTGAATACTTCCTGGAAACCCCGCCCCTTTTCAAGCCCCTGAAACCGCCTCTTCCATGCAATTTTGTATGATATTGCATTAACATCATCTAATTTGCACTTTTTGCAATAACGGTAAGCCGATATAACTCCTTCATACTTGATGCAGTTAGGAAGAAACCGTGAAGATCGCATTTCCGTATTTTCGCCAAATGTCGCCTCCGAACCCACCCAAAACTGTGCCCTGGAACCGCCTCTGTTCAAGTTAAGAACTCAAAATTTTGACTCCAAATCCGGAGTTCAATTCTATGAAAAGTCCCAAAATTTCATGGGCCTGCTCCCAGCCGTTCTGGAGATATCTTCGAAAAACATGAGGGGGGGGGGGGGGGGGCGGCGGAATCCGCCCCCCTGTTACAAATAGGGTTAAGGGAAAACCAATGGGGGAGCAAAACATTTTTGGGGCATCTTTTTGTGTCAAAAAGGCACCCCCATTTTTCCTCCGCGGATTTGGGCCGGTCACCTTATTTTGGTATTCGAGCTTTAGAAATCACTTTTCTAATTCCCCCCCCAAAAAAAAATGTGGACATTTTTCCGAGAAAAAGAAGTAATATTTTCCGATACACAAATCCGATATAGCCATTTCGAATAGAATGTCATTTCCTTTCTTTTGACGTTTTTTATTTGCAATTTGCTTTGAAACTCTATTTTTTACAATTTGTCAAACATTTATTGTTTTCTCACTCAGAAAACAATAAATGTCTCACAGAGAAGGTATAATCACGATGATACCGAAAGCCGGAAAACCTCCCGATAGCATAAAAGCTTGGCGCCCTATTACACTGCTAAATACAGATTTTAAGATCATATCATCAGCAATTGCTGCTCGATTACAACGGGTAATAGGAAAACTTACTGACCAATGCCAGACAGCGTACATCAAAGGGCGATACATCGGGGAAAACACGAGATTAATATATGATGTAATTAACAATTTATCAAAGAAAAACGGAGCTGGACTGATTATGTCAGCTGATTTTGAGGCGGCATTCGATTCCCTGTCATGGGACTTTGTCTCGGGAGTTCTAAAGTCTTATAATTTCGGATCACACTTCAGAGATTTAATTAGCATGATATACTTAAGTGATAACAACTTTTCGAGGATAATGTTGAACGGTCACTTGGGCAATAAAGTATTTCTAAGATGCGGAATACGTCAGGGCGACCCTGTATCAGGCTACCTTTTTAACTTGGCAGTAAACGTCCTAGCGAGCCAAATAAAGCAATCGAATATGATAACAGGCATTCGCCTATCTGAAAACCACGAAGTAAGAATAACACAGTATGCGGATGATACCGTACTATTTCTAAACAATACTCGCAGTTCAATGCGAGGTGCATTATTCGAGTTAAACACGTTTTCGAATTTTTCTGGTTTGAAACTGAATATTGACAAAACTTCATGCCTGCCCGTTGGAGTCGATGAGCACCAATATAGTTCAGAGAACTTTGGCGTCAAATGGATGCATCAGATCAAGATATTGGGCGTAACTTTTTCAACAAATAATGACAAGATAACACAAGCGAACATCGAGCCTAAAATAGTGCAAATAAAAAAGGAAATAGCGCAGTGGCGCAGAAGAAATCTCACCCCTTTAGGAAAAATTACTGTTATCAAGTCTTTACTAATTTCTAAACTACTTCACTTACTTACAGCTCTCCCAAATCCTTCACAAATAGAGTTAAAACAACTGGAACGTCTTTTCTTTTCAGCTCTCCCAAATCCTTCACAAATAGAGTTAAAACAACTGGTACGTCTTTTCTTTTCATTTCTGTGGGGAGGCAAAAGAGACCCCATAAAACGAGCCAAAGTGGTTCAGAATTTTTCTGCAGGTGGACTGAGTATGGTAGACTTACAGGCATTTGTAAGAAGTTTGAAACTGTCATGGTTGAAGAGGCTGATGACATCCAACGCTGCTTGGGCAAAATCAGCTAAAAATGAATTGCCAAATATTGAAAACATTATGCAATATGGAAGTAAAAAAATCAAAAAAATATGTCATGAAATGAACAATCCTTTTTGGCAAGACGTACTGGAGGCATTCTGGCGTTTCAGTCAAAATTACAACCCAGGCACTCCTCACATACTAACGGAAAGTTTGTGGTTCAATGATTACGCGAAATTCAAATGTACGGTTGTAAAGGATTGGAACAGGAGAGGTATAAGGTTTCTAGGGGATTTAGTCGACGAATGTACAGGTCAAGTTATGACTAGAGAAGCGTTAAAGGCGAAATTCGGTGTGAGTATGACTTCCCTTTGTTATTCAAGTTTATTGAGAAGCTTACCGGATTGCGTAAAACTGCAAGCATCAAGCAAGGTACCAAAACCTATAATACCTTTAAGAATGAACCTTATTATGAACCATCCCAATTTTACACGTTTCGCATATGATACATTTGTAAAATGCAGACAAACCGAACTTACCCGATCAAACGAATGCCAGAGACAAAAATGGATAAGAGTTACCGGGTGTTTCGTAGGCAACAGCTTCGTTGAAGTAGTCAAAATCACGCGTTCGACGCGAATCTTAATATTTCATTACAAACTAGTCAACCGAATTCTCACGACTAACAGATTTCTGAAAATCATTAACGCCAAAGACGATGATAATTGCACATTTTGTCGACAAGAGCCTGAAATCTTGGCACACATGTTTTGGCATTGCACTAAAGTGCAGTCTTTCATAAATGTTATGACATCCGACATAAGGGTGCGATATCAAATTAACTTGCGAATAAACATTGAAGCTTGGTTCTTTCTAACCAACTTGACTGCAGTTGAAGCCCTTATTATCACATTGGCAAAACTTGTAATTTATGAAGCACGGCACAAAGAAAGCATTCCAAACGTTATTCATTTAAGAAACAAACTAAAACACGAAGCCGAGATAGAAAGCACTGCTGCTAGACTATCTAACAAACTCGAGATATTTGAAAATAAATGGGGACACATGAAGCATATCCACTTACAAGCTGGCTGACGAACAATCTAACGAATCAACCGACATGTCACACACACACACACACACACACACACATACAGACTAGTTGCAACAACCGAGGACACATGATATTTTCCGCCAATCGAGGACCACTAGTTCCTATTGAGCTACGATGTTCGTGATTTGCCGAAACGTTGGTGGCAGTGAAGGGGTACGTTTGTTGATAACAGTTTTATTCAAAAAGTTTTGCAGCACGTTTGATGCAGGAAAGAAATACCGAGGACTTCAGCGATATCCGAGGACCGCGTGTTAAATGTGCCCACGCAATGTGAAATCCGAGACCCTGTGTGTGTTAATACTGAGGTCATGCAATGTGAAATACGAGACCCCGTGTGTTTACTGGGTCCATACTATGTGAAAATCAAGACCCTTTATGTTAACTACGTCCATGCAATGTGAAATTCGAGACCTATCCCATATTTACTCAGGGTGTAGGCTAGAGATGCAAAAAAAATCCGAAAGTCAGGGGCCAGCACCGGCACAGGCCCAGCACATCTGTTGGTAAGCCCAGCAAAAAGCCCAGCTATTATCCTGGAGCTATAAAATCCCAGCACCAAGCCCAGCAGTGCATCCCTTCAACACTAGGTTGTCCGTGCTGAGCCCAGCATGAGCCCAGCAAGATCGAGTTCAGACCGAGTTGAGACCCACAGAAGCCCTGCCGGGCCTGAATTTGGGCCCAGCGCTGGGCCGCTGTGCTCCAATTTTGCATCTCTAGTGTAGGCAATGTTTTACCTTTTTGTGTTAATTGTTTTTATACGGTACGAAAAACGAGAATTACTTATTGTCAGATTATACTTATTGTTGAAAACAACGAGAAAACGTAATTCGAATACGGCACGCAAAAATGTTAGACTTCAGGGGTGCCGAGTGAATCCCGTATCGGCAGCGGCCAGACAGAGGGCGTTGACCTAGTTCCTCTTCCTCTCCTAGTTCCCGTCACTCACCCAGTTTACCTCGGCCTCTTCTTGACATAACCATCCATCCCAGCTGTTGCCGCCGCCGCCGCCGCCTCTGCTGCCGCTGCTGCTGCGGTCGCTGCGGTCCAGTTGCCGCCATCGTGGACGCTTATATTTTTGACAAGTCTATTGTAATATTTTCAGGTTTATTTTGTCTGGGATATTAGGCGGCCTGAGGGTGGTGTGTCGCGGGGAGGCGGTTTCAGAATCGCATGTTCAGATGATTTCACTAGCCAGTAGTTATAGTCACGTGGGGTGGCAGTTGGCACTGACGCCGTTTGCCCCTGTAGACGTGCCGTGGTGTTTGGACGCGTTGGTCGTCACAAGAAGTGATTGACAGTGAGTGGCCCGGCAGTTGTGACCTGTCAGCACGTGTCGCCGGGTCAGGAGCGGCGGGCGACGGCTGGCCCGGTCCCGGTCAACGCCCGCTCAGGGAGGCCTGCATGTCACCTCCGCCGGCCGGGAGAGGGTTAGCGTCCCGCTGTCCGCCGCCGCCAGGGCTAAGCAGCAGATTGTTGACTCGGTGGAAAACCGACGGAATACGAGGGAGGATATTGGGAGTGTATCATCCGTTCAGAGCTGACTCCCTGTCCCTGCCGCTGACCAGAACCTGTGTATCATCCGTCCAGAGCTGACTCCCTGTCCCTGCCGCTGACCAGAACCTGTGTATCATCCGTCCAGAGCTGACTCCCTGTCCCTGCCGCTGACCAGAACCCCTCCCTGTCCCTGCCGCTGACCAGAACCTGTGTATCATCCGTCCCGAGCCGACTCCCTGTCCCTGCCGCTGACCAGAGCTGACTCCCTGTCCCTGACACTGACCAGAGCCCCTCCCTGTCCCTGTCGCTGACCAGAACATGTGTATCATCCGTCCAGAGCTGACTCCCTGTCCCTGCCGCTGATCAAAACCTGTGTATCATTCGTCCAGAGCTGACTCCCAGTCCCTGCCGCTGACCAAAACCTGTGTATCATCCGTCCAGAGCTGACTCCCTGCCCTGTCGCTGACCAGAACCTGTGTATCATCCGTCCAGAGCTGACTGCCTGTCCCTGTCGCTGAGTTGCGTAACTTACGGCGGTTCCAGGTATGCAGCTTGGTTGTCACTACCAGCCCGCACCAGTAGATATCGCCTCCCATTTTGTGTACCTGAGTACGCCTCTGCCCAAATTATGTGCAATCACTAGTATTTTGCTTGTAGATTGCTACGCAAGTGAATTTGGTGCATTAATTGTACCGTAGAACTCACAATAAGGAAGCAAACCCCACGACTTCGTTCAAAACCGTTCAGACGTGACAATCTGCCTCCCCAAAACGAGATCCTGGCACCGCCTCTGGCGGACCGATTTTTTTCAAATTTTTGCACAAGACGTATTATTTAATTGTAGGAAAAGTCCTAAAGTTTCAAGACGCTATCTCTAACGGTTTGGGAGTGGCAAGTGGAAAACCACTGGGGGGGGGGGGGGGGCAGTGAAGCTTAAACCTAGTCTTCAACGAAACCCACCCCCTTATGAGAATTTCCTCCGCATACATAGGTAGTAAATATTTATTGAAGCTCCTCTCGGCTTCATCCACCTTCGAATTTTGCTCATTAAAAACAAAAACAAACAAACTGACCGAATAATGGATGGTCCCCACCCATCGTGCATATGCCTATAATCTATATCTAATTTTGTTATCAATTAAACTCAAGTCGCTTCACTCGTATCAACTTCAAGACTTGGGCCTCAGGCACATTTGGGACCACGAGCCGCCACTGCTAATTTTGTGCCAGCGGAATGCTGGGCTCCAAAAATCCTTCCACGACAAATTTGATTGAAATATGATACGTGAGGGTGTAAGGCCTACTGCGCTGGGTGGGACAAGGGGTCTCGGTGGGGCTGGCGTCACCGTCGCGGCTTAGGTTGTAGGTTGTAGGTTGTAGGTTGTAGGTTGTAGGTTGTAGGTTGTAGGTTGTAGGTTGTAGGTTGTAGGTTGTAGGTTGTAGGTTGTAGGTTGTATGTTGTAGGTTGTAGGTTGTAGGTTAGGTTGGGTTAGGTTAGGTTATATTAGATTGATTTTCGTGAGAAGCCAGCCGCGACGGTGACGCCAGCCCCACCGTTACCGGACAAGGTACCAGCTGAGAGTCGAAGCACATGCATGTCAGAAACAATAGAGTGACCAGAAAGCACATAGTAACCGCTGCTTAGCACCTACCTTTCTCTTCCTCTTCACCATGTTCCTGGGCTCCACGGTGATTCCACGAAAACCTCGAGTCACCGCCGCACCGACCCGCTCCCGTCAGCTTACTGACTACTCCGTTCCTTCTGGCGCGCGCTCTCTGACACTTTCCCACGCCAGCCAGTGGCGTATTTAGAAATCAGCCAAGGGGGGCACATGTTTTGGGAGCACAATTCATGTTTTGAGTCTTACCAGGGGCGTCGCCACCGGGGGGTGGGGGGGGGGGGGGGGGGGGGCTGGAGGGCTGGGCACACCCAAGTTCGCTTGAAACCCTCTCCCGCACCCCCAGATTCGCAGGATTTTTACATTAGCCCTATGGCGCCGCCCCCTCCCCTTCCCCAGACCCCACGCTGGCTCCCCCATATCCCTGGCTGGCCCCTTAAGACATAATGCCAAAGACAAGCTGCGTTCGCACTTATATATCCAGACAAAACTCGCGAAACGGGCATCGAGCGGCGAACTTCGCTGCTCGATTCCCGTTTCACGGGTTTTGTCGCCTGCAGTTATATGTGCAACCTAATTGGATGCACAACTAACAAACTACGTCAGTCCACAGGCCGCATATAATTGTTTTACGTTCTCTTTATGGGAAGAAAACATGAAAAATGAATGGTATTGCATATATTGTTATCTAGCACACAGCCGCAGAACCGGACCGGAGGCCGGATAATAGGCCGGAGTCGCAGTCGATTTTTTCAGATCGGAGTCGGAGTGGGAGTCGGAGTCGGAGTCGGAGTCGGAGTCGATGCAATTTTACTGACTCCGCAGCCCTGGACATTCACACTAATAAGACATCATGATAAAACATTTTAAAATTAGTTCACCAGATAACCATCCATGTCGCCGCCGGTGGGTGATCCACAGGATCTTACGACAAAACCAAATTTCAAGATCCAAGATCCACAGGATCCAGCGACAAACTGTCCCGGGCAGGATCCAGGATCCATAGGATCTCTCGACAAAATTGAAAACATAGGATCCAAGATCCATCAAGATCCAAGATCTTGGATCCTGTGGATCCTGCATCTTGGATCTTTTTTGGATCTTGGCACATGTCTGGTAGGTACCATGAAAACTCACAAAATTGCCTGTACCCCCATATTTGTCTCAATTCCTCATCCAAGTTGAAGTTGTGGCATCAACTCAATCAACATACACCCTTGGGCCTTGACTGTGGTTTGATTTTAACCTGAATGTTACTGTGAAGTTGAGTTTCAGAACTATGTCATGCTTTAGGTCTATCTAGGAGTTTACAACCCACCTACTGGTAAAGTTAAAAAGTCCAGCCGTGTACATAGACCTCTACCTTTCACCATGGAATATGCCAGAATACAAAGTTGAAGTTGAAGTTGTGAATTGTGATAGTGGGCTGGTTTAGACTGGGTCTATTCAGTGCTCACATCCTAGTTGGTTGGAGTACTATTTGGATGTGGAGAAGGAGCTCAGTTAGCACCTTAGCGGCCCAGGGTTAAGGTTTGACCTTTCTGCATGCACTCACACTGGTAAAGTTATGTTATGGAGTTATGCATTGCAATGATGATTGATGAATGAAGATTGGTAAGATGACCTTAAGTTGATTATACCATTTATTGTATAAATTTTGCCTGGATTTTTTTTTCAGAAAAAAAGGAAACAAGATTTTTGTTATTTTGTATTTTTGTATATAACTATTGTATTTTTGTACATGTTCATAATTTCTATTGAGCCCGCCATTAGGCCGGTAACCCCAAGTTTTGCACGGCTTCAGCCCTGCCGGGCCCCAAGTTGACCCCGGCGCCGGCTCAGCGGGCTCCAGATTTGCATCTCTAGGCAGATACCTTCCCCGCGGCAGTGCGAGGGCTAAAATATGAGTCCCTGTCCTTTATTGCTGTACCTTATCTGTCATCAATTTGCCGTCTGTATAAAAAAAAATCGACAAAATCGGCCGGTAATTTTTTGAGAAAATGATGTTTAAGTGACGTCATGTTTCGCCGTTTTGGGTCAAAATGGACAAATGTTTGATCGATCCTCAAATATCGTGTTTTGAAGCAAATTGCAAAGAAAACGTCAGAAGATCGGAAATTGCATTTTCTACAACATGGCTATCTCGGATTTTTCGACTTCTGCTTTTTGGACCCCAAAAATTAAAAAAAAAACATTTTTGGGGGAAAATGTCTCCAAAAAACAAAATTTTGCAAAAATTTCAAAAACCGGAAAATATGTAGGAAAACTACCCCTAAGTAGTGACCATGCTAAATTTCAAATCAATATCTTTATTTTTGACCCCCAAATGGCTGTAATATATGTAAAATCTGATGACGTGATTTTTTCCAATAGCAATTTTTTGACATTTTATACGTCGTACACAAAAACAAAATACACCATTGGCATCCTGGGACCAAACTGAACAAGAAACATGTGTCTTGCAATGCATTTTTGTTATTTCAAAATTTGACCAGATTTGACCTGATATTGACCTGACCTTGAGGTCAAATGTCAAAATTACCGTAACCAGTGCATTTGTCGTCTGAAATAACCCATAAAACATGTGTCACGCGGTTTTCATATTACTTTTGCTTGTCGTGACCTGACCTTGACCTTGACCTGTACTTAGTATGAGTCTTATACTCAGGCAGTATCTTATCGTCTTCATTGGAAGTGTATTGGTTGAGTTTGGGCGCGCTGTTGTTGATAGTCTGGTCTCTGCAGGCAATTACCCGAAAACACGATATGTTTACCTTTGACCTGATATTGACCTTTGACCTTGACCTTTGGTATTTTTTTTAAGCACGCTTAGAATTGTCTCATCGAGGGCTTTCAATCGCCGCCTCGCGCGTCTCGCTACGGCCATTGGTTCGGGAGTTAGGTAGGGGGGCAGAATCTGCCCCCCCCCCAGCAGGGCGTGTTCGGCTAGGTACCCCAGCGGGGCGAGGGTTAACACAAATGTCTACGCACCTGAAACTTGAGAGGTGATACACACTTAACACACGTGTGTTACAAATATCATATTTTTCGTCACAATCGAGGAAATATGAGAAATTCGGTCACGTGATCCTAGAGCGCAAGAAAACGCGTTCTGATTGGTGAAAATAGCGAGGGCCGGGACCAGGTCCTCGGTTGTAATTTGCGGTCCTCGGTAGCCCGTTGTGTTATCATGTTTTGTCCTCGGTTCACACGGATAGCACACGCACACACACACACACACACACACACACACACACACACACACACACCTATACGTGCGAGCCGTGCAAAACGAGTGCCATGGCTGTACCGTCACTACCGAGTGCCGGGTCTTCCGACAGTTGTAGGGCTTTGCAAATTTGCTGATGGGAAGGCAATAGGCCCTGAATCTCTCCCAGGGGTTTTGACTGCCAAATATCACGAGGCATCATGGTGTAAGAATGACCTTGAAAACCGAGTGCCAAGGTGAAAACAGAGGGCCGGTGTGTAAGTACCGTGTGCAAACCGTGAATAGCGAGTGCCGGTGTGTAAGTACCGTGTGAAAATCGTGAAAACCGAGGGCCAGTTTGTGAGTACCGTGTGAAAATCTGAATAACCAGGGCCGTTGTGTAAATATACGTAGCAGCGTACCGATGATACGGATATGCTGGACCTCTCATGCCCGAATAACAATAACGCCATTCAGGAGACGCCATTTCCCATTGGATACGCGGCGCCCGAATTATACCCCCCCCCCCCCCCCCCCCTCCCCCTCCCGGTTAAGGACAGCGCTCCCCGGTTAGTGGCTGCAGGCTGACCATGTCTAGTACCTAGGTACTAAACTAATGAATGACGTCCCTTCGGCTGGAGTCAGCGCTTCTTCAGCTAACGATGACGCTTGGCATCCCTCTGGCTTGTGACGGCTCCGCTCTGGCAGGGGCGGTGCCACCAATTTTTAATAGCGGGGGACAGCCGAGAGCTGTATTCTGTCGCGAGCAGCACAAGTTATAAGTAATTTTAATTTTTGATTGATATTGTTCACCTACATTCCGCTTATAATTGTGTCATCTCAATGTTTATTTTATCATTTTTTGAAGCAGTTAATATTCCACTCCTGGGAATAAGCCTTGTAACAAACATAACTCGCAGCACGCCGTTTCTCTTGTCGAGGGACGTCTCGGATCTCAGCTCCTCTGACCCGAGCTCCCTGATCCGCGCTCCCTTGACCGTAGCTCCCTTAACCCGAGCTCTCTTGACTCGAGCACCCTAACCCAGGCTCCCTGACCCAGGCTCTCCTGACCCGAGCTCCCTCATTCGAGTTCCCCGACCCGACCTCCATGACCCGAGCTCCCCCTGACTCGAGCTCTCCTGGCCCGTCAGCCGAGCTCCTCTGACCCGAGCTCCCTTGGCCCAATCACTTAACACAGGCTCCCTGACCCGAGCTCCCGACCCGAGCTCCCTGACTCGAACTCCTTGACCCGAGCTCCCTTGGCTCGTCAGCCGAGCACCTCTGACACGAGCTCCCCTGACCTGAGCTTCCCTGGCCCAGGCTCCCCTGACCCGAGCTCCCTGACTCGAACTCCCCGACCCGAGCTCCCCTGACCCGAGCTCCTCTGACACGAGCTCCCCTGACCCGAGCTCCCCTGACCCGAGCTCCCCTGACCCAAGCTCCCCTGACCTGAGCTCCCCTGGCTCGTCAGCTGAGGTCTTCTTACTCGAGCTCCCCTGCCCCGTGCTCCCCTAGCCCGAGCTCCCCTGACTCGAGCTCCTCTGACGCAAGCTTCCTTGACCCAATTTCCCTGACCCGAACCACCCGACCCGAGCTCCATGACCCGATCTCCCTTGACCCGAGCTCTCCTGATCCAGAGCTCCCCTGGCCCGTCAGCTGAGCTCCCATGACCAGAGCCCCCTAACCCGAGCTCTTCTGACCCGATCTCCTCTGACCCGAACTCCCCTGACCGAGCTCCCTGACCCGTGCTCCCGGATCCGATCTCCCTAACCTTCCAGCCGAGCTCCCCTGACCCGAGTTCTCCTGATCCGAGATCCCCTGTCCTGTCAGCCGAGCCCCCTTATCCGAGTTCTCCTGATTCGAGCTCCCTGTCCTGTCAGCCGAGCTCCCCTGACCCGGGCTCCCTAACCTGCCAGCCGAGCTCCCCTGACCCGAGTTCTCCTGATCCGAGCTCCCCTGTCCAGTCAGCCGAGCCCCCTGATCCGAGCTCCGTCCCGTCAGCCGAGCTCCCCCTGACCCGGGCTCCCTAACCGTCAGCCGAGCTCCCCTGACCCGACTTATCTTGATCCGAGCTTACCTGTCCCGAGCTCCCTCTATCGTCTGTATTTCCAAAAACAAATTACATAGCTACACTCAAAACACAATCTGCGCCATCTTTTTAAGATTGTCTTTTGATATGCTTGCGAGATCTTCATTCAGGAACGTTTGACAGTGTTGACAGTGACATGCGAGGAAGTCAGGACACGTGGTGTCGGAGCGAGCGTCAGTGATGCTCTCGAAGATTGGGCAAAACTATTGCTTTTCAGCGTTCGAGTGTTTAAACGCCTCAACCTCGCTCCCAAGAACACGATGCAGTTAACTCCCCTGACCCGAGCTCTATTTGGTATCTAGCCAGTGCACTGCATGCGACTGAAGTCAGTCCCACCTCACATAAAACCAATGAAGCGCACTTAACCTAATAATACAAATTAAAGATATAGCATAATTCGACCGTCGTTCTGTATCGGTGCGTCTCGAATCAAAGTACCATTGGGTGTTCACTCGTCACTCAGTTGCTCAGGAACGATGGTGTAGAAAAAGTAACGCAGGCTCTCCACTCCCAATAAGGCAGTCCGATCACATGAATCGTGTATTGTATTGTATTATATTAAACAATTAAAACACTCCATTTTAAAATGGCTATTCCGAGTGTCGGGTCAGGGTTAAGAAGAGAGACATGTTAAAAGACACTCGGTATACAACACACAATAAGATCAGATGAATATAAAAGTGCATACAGGCTATAGAAAATAAAAAACACACACACACACACGCAGTCACACACTCATTTTCCTCGCTTCACACAACTAAAAGTTCGGACACTGCACGCTTAAAAGCCCCCAGGGATAAATCGCGAATCTCCAGCGGGAGGCGGTTGTATACCTGCGCCGTACAAAAAAGAAGGCGCCGCCTGCCTGCTTCGGTTCTCACGCGCGGGAGAGCCATATCTGCGTCCTGCCGGGTGGTTCGAGAGCGAAGAGCAGAGTTGACCTGAAGCTGAGAGGAAAGAGCCACTGGCTCCCCGGTGCAGCGAATTTTGTGCAGAAAATTCAATGAGTTAAGTTCGTACAACTGGCGGGCGGTAGGCCAGCCCAGTTCGTCTCGCACGTCCGATATGTGGTCGAATTTGCGACGGCCAGAGACAACGCGCAGCGCAAAATTGAGGATCTTTTGGAGGCGCTGTATATTTTTATCTGACCCGTTTCCAAAGGCAGCAAGACAGTATCGGACGTGCGAGAGGACCAAGGCATTGACCAGAGTAGGCAGAAGGTCGGGCGGGATCTGATGACGCACGTGGGACAGGTCGATGAGGATACCGTTGCATTTTTTGACGAGAGCAGACACGTGAGAGTCCCAGGTGAGGTGCTTGTCGAACACCACGCCAAGGTCCTCATCGTAGGGCCCTCACGGATCGTATCCTCGCGAAATCGAATGGAGATCGGGACTAAGCCATAGGGCCTATTTTAAGGGAAAACCACTGGGGGAGGGGGAGGGCAAAACATTTTTGGGGGCATCTTTTTGTGGCAAAAAGGTACCCCCATTGTTTTCCTCCGCGGATTTGGGCCGTTCACCTTATTTTAGTATTCGAGCTTAACAAATCACTTTTCGAATTCACAAAAACAAATTGTGGACATTTTTCCGATAAAAACAAATTGGGGAGTCAACAGACACAAAATCACAAATCCGAGATAGCCATTTGGAAGAGAATGTCATTTCCTTTCTATCCACGTTTTATATTTGCAATTTCCTTTGAAATCTATTTTTTACAATTTGTCAAACTTTTTTTCTCACTAAAATTGGCATTACATAACGTCATTAAAACGTTATTATCTCCCAAGATACTTCATTAATGTCATTGAAATTTGGTAAGAAGACGTAGAATTGATGCATAATAAGGTATTGGAAGTTTTATGTTGATATCTATGCAGTTGTAAAGTTATTGAGAAAATCCGGGAGGGGGCAGAATCTGCCCCCCCCCCCCCCAGCAGGGCGCGTGTCACCGGAGCTGCTTGAATTGGATCAGGTGCGCTGTTTTGTCTATCATTGAAAGCAAGAGATACATAAAAACTTCAAATTCAATCACTTGAGAGAAGAAAAAAACTTCTGATTTCATGAAGTTTTCTCCTAAGATCATTGTTTTCACGTTCAGTGCAGGGAACGCGTAGGAGGGGGGGGGGGGTGAGGGGCATACTTGTATTGCATGCCCCGCCCCCAGATTCCTGTGCG
The DNA here is from genome assembly GCA_036785665.1 of Chirona hameri. Lineage (NCBI taxonomy): Eukaryota > Metazoa > Arthropoda > Thecostraca > Balanomorpha > Balanidae > Chirona > Chirona hameri. The sequence continues at coordinate 74,713 of JAXIVJ010000811.1, forward strand.
GGGGGGGGGCATTTGCACCTCATGTCCGCCCCCTGGATCTGCCAGTGGGGGATCCAGGGGGCGGACATACCCTCCCCCTTAGTTTTGTTTAGAAATAGCGGAAAACGACGCCATTTCGCTCCGCCATTTTTGTTACAACTGCTTGCCTATCAATTGCCCAAATCCTGTTAATTTGTTTACCTCGGGTCTCCTCAGGTCACGTCCCAAGTCAAGTCTAGTGATCCCACCTCCAAAATGTAAGGTCGTGCTGCAGCCACATTGTTTGACCGATCAGTTAGATACTCACAGGATTCAATCAGGTCATAAACACCTACAATTCTGCTATTTCGGATGATTTCACATCGGTGACCTAGGGTGAAGTCTATTTTGTGACCTCCCAATTATAAGTCATTGGGGAAACATGAAAATGCATATAAATCCAAAGGAAATGGCTAAATTTGCCCAATTTTCACCAGAGTCCCGCATCTTTTGCAAAATACAAAGATCCAGTGGCGGATCTACGGTTGGGCAAAATGGGCAATTGCCTCCCCCTCCTCAAACCGCCTGAAATCGGCGCAAGATTGACACATTTCCTGATATAGAAGAACATCTAAGCAACCTTTACTAAGGAAAATTAGCTTTAACCCTCGCCCTACGGGGGGGGCTGACAAGCCCCCCTGCGGTTTTTCTTGAATAACTTTTTACACATGCAGTGCATTGCGCTGAAATTTTTGGTAGCTGAGTTTACAACAATTATACGTAGGCTGTAAAAATTTAATTGAAATTAATTAAGTGGTTTGGGAGATGATCATGTTTTGATGACGTCATGTTGCTAAAAAATGAGAATTTTTTGAAAAATCTTAGAAAACAGAGTTTTAAAGCAAATTGAAAACGCAATTCACCAAAGATACAAAATTTCATTCTCTTTAAAATGGCAATCTCGGATTTGCAAAATTTGGGGGTTTTGACTCCTAAAATAAATACAAACTTATTTTTTGGGAAAAATCCCCACAAAATCAATTTTTTCAAAGATATTAGAAAAACCTGAATACATGTGAGAGAACTGAGTATGGACAATACCCATACCAAATTTCAAAGCAATATCTTCATTTTTGACTGAGTGATGGCTCCCTAAGTGTAAGAAACCGATGACGTCATTTTTAAAAATAACTTTTTTTGACTTTTTTGACAAGATACGAACAAATAATTAGCCTTTTTGTATTTCTGAGCCAAAAGTGGTCTAGGAACATGCCTTTTTATTTACATTTATCAATTTCTAAATTTGAGGTTTTCTTAAGAGCAAAATCGCTGTTCTGGACATGGTAAATCCGAGGTCATTCACTTGACCTGGAAGGTCACCCATTGACCTGAAACCTAAAAAAACGCATACTGTTAGATTCCTCTCATGACGGCAACATGCTGGTTCTTACCGCATTGCTCTAAGTTGCTTGGTTTGGAAGTTAACAGGGGGCCTGTCAGGCCCCCCCCCCCCCCGTAGGGCGAAGGTGAAAAAAGCTCCCGTAGGGCGAGGGTTAACCCTCGCCCGGGTAGGGCAAAATCACTACGTGTTCGGGTGGGTGGGGGTACGACCCCCCTTAGCGTTTCGCTTCGATTAAAAAACGAGCGTGTTGCTTGTGACAATAAGAAGCCGCTGATATTCGATTTTAAAGTATTGGGTCATTAGGTGACCTCTGAGGTCATGTCAATGACCTAAAAGTCATACAAATTGCAAATGCTTATAATTTGAATTTTATCGATCTAGAATCGTGAATGAGCATATCATAATGCTTAATGGGTGCCAAATTTGAAATCAGCATCACACAATGCCATAGAAACTGCCAAATTCCAAAAAGGTCATGTCAGGTCATCTGAGGTCAGTAACCTCGGTTGACCTGTGGAAGCCCATGACCTCAGTGGAACATATAATTGTGTAAAATGGATCCCAAATTTGAAATCAGCGTCACAAACTGTCCTAGAAACCGCCAGAAGCCAAACAAAAGTCATCTGAGGTCAATGACCTCGGTTGACCTTTGAAAAGGTCAATCGAGGTCACAATCTCAGTGGAAACCACAACTGTCACCTGAAAACACCTGTACATATGCTCCTGAACAACAAACACTCGGAAACTGCACAAGTTACAAGCATCGATACTACGGGACGCCAGTTGTGCATGCATGACCTTGAGAAACAGGTCATAGGTCACCGGTCATGTGGGTTAGACATCAAAATTAGAGTATGTGTCAAATTGTTCAAAAGTAGGGTACTAAAAGTTTCATCGTAATCGGTTGGGAACTACGAAAGTTATTTCTGAAAAACCGAGGGGGGTGGCATCCACCCCCTACCCGGGCGAGGGTTAAATCAGCTATCAATTCATAAGCAAGCCAAATCCAATGCATTTTCAGAATTGTGTGACTTTTATTTCCCCCCAAAAAAAACACCCGTTCTGGATCCGCCAAATCCATGTAGTATTTGTATCCTGTGATCTCCACGAGGTAAAATCTATTCACCCTGAAGTCATTCCGCATTCGTCATTTTTCTTCCATAACTTTTGTTTTACTGAACCAGTAAGGCGCCGTAGTTGGCGATGATCGAGCGAACGCGAAGGAAATGTATGGTGAATTCCAACTCGATCAGGGAAGTAGTTTCTGAGATACAAATACGTGGTGCACACGTGCGCACGTGCAGAAGCACCCCCACCCCTGACTTGTGGGAAAGTGGCGGCTGAGAGATCCCTAACCACACACCAAATTTGAACACAATCGGCTCAGCAGTTGCCCCCACCCACTCAAAATTGTGTGGCGACGCTCCTGATCCAACAACCCCGATCTCCCCCACTCTGCCGCTAATGTCAGCATCTAATAATAATAGTAATTAGGCGATGGGCAGTTGCCCTTACATCAACATCCGTGTCGTGCCGGGACCCACTAGCGGATCTAGGGTTCGAGAATGGGGGCGGGGGGCTAAAATTTTGCTCCGAGATCCCTAACCACACGCCAAATTTCAACACAATCGACTCAGCAGTTGCCCCCACCCACTCAAAATTGTGTGGCGACGTTTCTGATCTAACAATCCCCGATCTCCCCTACTCTGCCGCTAATGAGCAATTGTTCAAAGGATATTGAAATTCGAGATATTCCGGAAATAACTTAAAGATACTTATTTTGGCTGGGAAATACTACAACTTAGGAATATCATGGCATTTGCATTGGATTTGAAATCAGGGTGGGCAACATTTCTTGACTAGGGGGCAAAACGGCTCACTGGGGGGAGGGGGGGGGGGGGCATTTGCCCCCCCCCCAGTTAACATGTTAAAATAGGCCCTGCTAAGCCACGACAATTCTGACGGAAGCCAAATACGATAAGTTCAGTTTTGCCGGTGTTGACCTTCAAACCGTGGGAGTGGAACCAGGCATCCAAAGATTTCTAAAACCTGTTCCATGGTAGCAATAAACTGAGGGAGGGAGTCTTTTTTGCCAGAGGGTAAAATTTGGGTATCGTCAGCGTACTGCACCACGTGCGCCTCAGGGGCAAAGAGGGGAGGTCGTTGGCGAAAATCTGGAAAAGGAGCGGGCCAAGTAAGGAACCTTGGAAAACACCCATAGGATTGGGGAGAGGACTGGAAAGGAGTCGGTTTCCCGCCCACCAGTTGTACAAACAGATTGGGTAGAAACAGATAGGTCGGATCGATACAATAGGATTGAAGTTTGGAAAGAAGCTTTGAGTGGTCGATGACGTCAAAGCATTTGGAAAGGATAGCGTGATAGCGGGGTACTGTACCCCGTTATTTTAAAATAGCGGGGGATCCGTCCCCCGCGTCCCCCGCGGTGGCGCCGGCCATGCGCTCTGGCTAGTGACGGCCTTAACCCGTCACTTGCTATGGGGGGGGGGGGGGGGGGGGGGCGTTACATGCTCCCACTTTTTTCGCCGCGTTAGAACTCTGGTTAACTCTGGCCGCAGCTGTCTCAGTTCCTTCTTAAACCGGTTTGTTCCGAGGCATCGGATCTCGGAAGGCAAAGCGTTATACGCGGTGACAACTGAATGTTTGAACCGGCGCCTGCCCGACTCCGATCGAATCGCCGGCGTAACAAGGTGGTCAGCGTTCCGTGTGGCACGTTGGTGAACATCACCACACGTCACCAGGTCACCGGCAATTAACTCGGGTTACGACGTCGAAATCATTCGTTTCAGCAAGGTAAGACCGTGGTACGAGTAGGGGAGAATGGGGTGATTTGGCCGGCGGGGTCACTTGGCCGCCCCCATGTCTACGCCATCTGGCAGCCCAAAGGGATGATTTTTTGTTAACCTGGCATCACCCCTCGTCGTTGAGTCTACTTGGAGCAAAAAAATGAAATATCTGGCCCAAGTAGTTTTCTATAAAACTAGTAAAACGTGAATTTTCACCAAAAAACGTGAAAGTCAAATAGATCAAAGTCGAACGAATAAAAGTCGACTAGGTAAAAAGTCAACATGGCAAAAATTAAACAGTCAAATACTAAAAATTCGAGAGAAAAAAAACGATGGTATAAAAGTATAGAAGTCAAATGAGTATGAAGTCGACACTTGACATGGCATAAAATCAGCATGCCAAGAGTCAAATGGTAAAAAGTCAAGTAGATAAAAGTCAACCGTATAAAAGTCGAATGAGTAAAGCTTAGGTTAGACGGGGAATATCTCGACACACATTTCGGCAACCGGTTGCTCGACAACAGGTTCTGTTGCATAGTGTTGGTGAGAGTTCCCAGGAATTGCTCAGCAACCGGCCGAATCTCGCCGATCGCCCTAATAGTTGGCCAAATGCTACCTGTCGCTTTGCGTGACGTCATCGTGGTTTCGGCCATTGAGGGAAAGGTCGCCGAGTGTTGTAGAGATGTTCAATTTTTTAACAATCTTGGAGTTGTCGACCTGTTATCGTCGTTTTATTTCGGAAAAAAATCAGCATGACTGAATGTGAAGATGGGGCCTTTCAGAGCCTGCTTCCAAGCCTAATATTGGTCAGTTTTCAATTTAGGAGTTCGATGACACGTGGGCGGATCCAGAGGTGTGTGTGTGTGGGGGGGGGGGGGGAGGGGTCATTGCCCCCCACCCAAAAAAAACGCCGGAAATCGGCGCAAAATTTTCACATTTTCTGATAAGAAAATCTAAGCAGCTTTTACTAAGTTAAAAACAAAATCAGTTATTAATGTATAAGCAAGTAAAATCCGATGAGATTTCAGAAGACTGGGAGAGACTGGGAGACCCCCCCCCCCCCCCCCCCACACACACACCTAAAAAACACCCGTTCTGGGTCTGCCCATGAGATGACATTCGAGTTAGACTACTAGGCTCATGAGGGCAATGCTTGAGTCTAAAATTGTCGTGTATGATATTCGGTGCGTGGTATCCATAATTATGTCCAATGTGTGCGGGGGAGCAGATTAGGAAACCGATGGCTACGATAAATTCTACCCACCTCCGCCCCCTCCCCCACCGCACTGAGTGCTGCAGATATGCAACAGAACATATCAATTACATTTGTTTGAACTTCTAAACTTCGAGTGCAATCGTTCCCGGGCAGCAGCTGGTGGGCAGAGCAGACGTGTATAATGAGATGGCGTTCTCTATTGGTGTTTAGCAGTACACAAGCCGTGGCTGGGCCCAGCACACAACGGGTCTGCAGATCAGACGTGCTGGCGATAACAACCTGCACCCATTATTCTAGCTGCACTTTGGTGAGGGCCGCTGCTGTGATAATCACCATACTTGTTACTTCAATACAACAGCGTCCGATTTGCTAGAACTGACGCATCATACAGACACGAATGAACTTCAGCATAGTACACAGAGCAGAGCACAAACAGAAATTAACTGTGGCTCTGTACTTATCTCAGTCATCGCACTAACATACACTATCAGCACACTATGAACACCCAATCATAAATTATCAACACACTACCACACGCTACCACCAAACACTAGCTCAGTTTTTGTTTTGCCTCAGCTGCTCCGTCAATGCAGAGTTAGTTCAGGCCTGTGGCCGCGCGGCGCGCGCTGCCACTACACAGTGCCGGCACCATTCACGTAGTCCGTCAGGACCTGGCGGATACCAGGGCCTCACGCGAGTGCGTGTTGATGCCAGCCCTGGTGATGTCTTGGGCAGGTTCGGCATCATGCTCATCCGGCACAAGTGCAGAGCCGCGTCCGACGCCAGCGGCCTCAACCTTTCGTTGCCACATGTGCAGGGCGCAGGTCGCCTTCACCAGCGTCGCCACCCTCTCCGGCGCGCAGCCCACCGTCCCTCGGTTTTTGCGCCAGCGCTGAGACATGATTCCGAACGCGTTCTCGACGCAGCGGCGCGTTCGGCTGAGGCGATAGTTCAATACGCGCCTGCTGTCCACCTCCGGTCCCACGAGCGACGCCCTGGGATAAGATCGCACTCGCATCATCCAGCCGGGTCATTTCGGAGCTGGCCGACAAGGAGGTGAAATTCGCCCTGCTTTTCTCGGCATGTCAGAACTGGCCGGATCCAGTGTCTCCCTCGGTGATGCTGTTCCTTGTGGCGTTGCTGGCGTCGAAGCAGCCTCAAAATCCTGACCCGCTGCAGAGAGGCAGTCAGGTTTCAGAGGCGAGAATCGCCAGTGCCAGAAGGTGCCGCGCTGGCGCCAGAAGTCGACGCATCCATACCTGAAAACAGATAAAACGTGCATCAGCAATCAGTATCAGCCAATGTATAACATGAAGCATCGGGAAATATTTACAAAGTAAAATAACACCCAAGGTCCCCTTTCGGCATATTGTTGTATGACCAGATCAACCTGTGGAGCTAATGAACAGAGGTCAGCTCCAGTGGCGGATCCAGGGGGGCATGACCCCCCTGGATCCACCCGAACACCAAAATAAAGCAAAAAAACGCGCAGCTACGCGGCGCAAATCATTCAGTGTTCTTTGCACCAAGGGCACCACCAAGGCGGTGTACCAGGGGCACCATCAAGGCGGTGTACCTGGGGTACCACCACGCCGGTGTACCAAGGGCAACACCGCGCCAGTGAACCAAGGGCACCACCGCGCCGGTGTATCAGGGGCACCACCGCGCCGGTGTACCAAGGGGACCACCGCGCCGGTGAACCAAGGGCACCACCGCAGCCGGTGTACCAGGGGCACCACCGCGCCGGTGTACCAAGGGCACAGCCGCGCCGGTGTACCAAGGGCACCACTGCGCCGGTATACCAGGGGTACCACCGCGCCGGTGAACCAAGGGCACGGGGCGTGGGGCGGCACAGTAGGCTGACGGAGGGAGGTGGCGCAGTAGAGGGATGACTGGCCAGAAAGGAGGCGGCACAGATGAGTTATTCATGGCTACCTTTTTTAGGTGAATAGGTACCAGTTCTCCAAAGTCTTGCATTTTTCAGGGTGGGCAACTTGTGGTGAGTGTGGGTGTAATTCTGCTGACTGGGTTGGTCCAGGGCCTTTGAATGTCATTGCAATTTTGAAGAAGAAAAAACCAGCTAGTTTATATTTGATGCTTAGAATGCATTCTACAAGTTAATTTTAACTGAGTAAAGGTTTGATAATAATGAAAGCAATATTTCTAACAGACATGTGCATGGATCCTAGGGTAGAATCTATAATCTCACTGGATCCAGTGACAAAACAGTGTTGGATCTATGATCCTGCTGGTGGCTGGATCCCATGACAAAAATGCATGACTGGATCTATGATCTCAGTGGATCCCACACAAAATGGGGGCCTGGATCATAGGATCATATAGATCATAGGATCAAGGGATCATAGGATCCCATAGGATCCCACAACACAAATTCATAACTGCAGCTATGATCCCAATGGATCCCACAACTTCAGCAACATTTGGTAAAACAAAAGTATCAGGTTTAACCCGCGCACTGCAGGGGCTTTGCCCCGAACACAAACTGCAGGGGGTTGATTTCCGCCCCCCCCCCCCTGAGATCTCGAAAAGTACGCTACGTAGCCAGAAGCGGAAAACGGCATTTGATAGCTTGATACATGTTCTATCGAAAGTATTTCAGTATTGCTTTAGGTCAGATCAAAATTGAGGTCACCAGAGGTCATCAAAGGTCAAATTTTCCAGTTTCTTTTCCCTGTTTTAGGACATTGCTTCAGAAATTCCCATATATCTCAGAAACTATGCTAGTTAGAAACAAACGCAAAAAAAAACCGCCAGCCAGTGAAATTTGCAATCGGTGTGGTGTCCTCAAATTTGATCTCAGGTCAATATTTGAGGCTCCAGAGGTAAAAAAGAGAGAAAATGCTGTTTTTTTGCTAAATCGTTTTTTTCTTCTCGCTTTTAACTTTTTACTTAATAAAGGATAACGGAAAACTGTTTACGCCATTGTGTTTATCTTGTAAAGGCGCTTTGAATAATATGCATGGTGACCTTGTCAAGTCAACTTAATAATTTGACCTCAGGTCAAGGTCAAGTGGTGACCCAAGTAGGGCATGTTGCATATGGGAAGACGTGTCTCGACGAGATAAACACATTGATGTCTGTTTTACTTCTCTGTCTTCATTATGTCGGGAGTTATTGACACAAAAAGTGATGGTGACCTTGCATGACCTCAAATGACCCAATAGGGGTCACTGAACAAAACTTACACTTGGATCATCAAGAATATCATATAGTAACTTGATCCAATTACCGCCAAGGAGAGCCTCTGCCAGACACTTAATGGAATTCATTTTCGCATTTTCCAAATTTGTATAAGTAATTGCGAAGGTTGTGTCATGCCGGCGAAGTGGCGCGAAATTTTGCGGTTTTTGACTGTGGATAGCTGGGTTTTGACTGCTGCAAGGACAGTTTTTACGATTTTTGATAAATTGGGAACGCGCGGGGGATACTGGTATTGAATGCCCCCATATTCCTGTTGGGGAGGGGATTTGCCCCTGATGCCCCCCCCCCCTGCATCCGCCAGTGGTCTGGCCTTTAGCCGCAAAGAAGTAAATGAAGAAAGAACAGCACTTATTATTAATTATTAATATAGCAGAACGTTGAGATTGGCAATCAAACACCGTCATGTAGCAAAATAAAAGTATGAATGTAAACAAATGCAATAATGGCGCGGCGCGGCAAAACACGGCAGAAATAACGCAAGCAAAGCAAAGCATAATGCAAAGAAGCGCCACACAACACCAGTAACACCACCTGTGATTGAACTTTCACAAAACTGACGACGAACAGAAAAGGATCTCAGGATATCTTTAAGACATTTCTGAGTTATGTAACAAGCTAAAGCTATTTATTTCGGTTTCTTGTGTTTACGATCATCTACAGCCACCAGGGGCACAACCAGACCTTCAGAAGGGGGGGGGGGCAATCTAGTCATGGTGGGCCCCTGGGAAAGAGGCCTCCCCAAAAAAATATATATTCCCCTCACGCGCGGATCCAGAATTTCCGTCAGGGGGGGGGGGGCGACATACAAAAAGATGCGCTCTACGGGCGCACTTGACAGTCGATACATGGGCGACATCCGGCTCACGGGGGGGGGGGGGGGGGGGCAAGCTCCACCTAGATCCGAGCCTGCCCCTGGATATGAAACACTCTACGGATTTCGGCCACTTTATTTTGTGAGGCCCCTTTCAAAAATATCAACTTTTGATTGGCTGGATTGGACAGGGACCCTCAGTATGGGGGCGGCATTTGCTTCTGGGGACGCCTATTGTTCGGTTTAGATAATCTAGCGTATGTTCTGCTCCATGGGGCGGCATTTGCTAATGGGCAATGTACATTTGTCCAATTTAGAGGGAGCCTGTTTAACCCCGTGGGGGCGGCATTTGCTTATTGTCCGGTAGGGCGCCTGTTCTGCTCCATGGGGGGCGGCATTTGCTTCGAGTGGCGCCTATCCTGTTCCTAAGTCGCCATTTACTTCTAGGAGTGCTAATTGTCCGATTCCAGGGAGTGCCTGTCGGTGGCGGGCGCAGAAATTCACCAAGGACCAGGTCATTGCCTTGAGGCCTGAGGGGTGACACCCGATCGACAGGGGCGCCATCATTATTGGCGACAATTTTGCATGGGGGGGGGCGCCTCACCTCCCGCACCGTTCGGAAGGAGGCGCCCCCCCCCCCCGCGGTCACTAGCCGGAGGGACGCCGTCACTGGCCAGGGGCGCGTCATGGGCAGAGGGGCGGTCACTAGTCGGATGGGCGCAGTCACTCACCGGAGGGGCTCCGTCACTGACCGGAGGGGCGTCGTCACTATTTGGAGGGGCGCCGTCACTGGCCGGAGGGGCGCCGTCACTGACCGGAGGGGGCGCCGTCACTAGCCGGAGGGGCGCCGTTACTGGCCGGAGGGCGTCGTCACGGTCCGGAGAGGGGCAGTCACTAGTCGGAGAGACGCAGTCACTCGCCGGAGGGGGCGCGGTCACTGGCGGGAGAGGCGCCGTCACTGTCCGGAGGGGCGCCGTCACTAGTAGGAGCCCGGAGGGGCGCCGTCACTAGCCGGAGGGGCGCCGTCATTGGACGGAGGGGCGCCATCACTGGTCGGAGGGGCGCCATCACTGGCCACAGGGGCGCCTTCACTGGCCGGAGGGGCGCCGTCACTGATCTGAGGGGCGCCGTCACTGGCCGGAGGGGCGCCGTCACTGGCCGGAGGGGTGCCGTCACTGACCGGAGGGGGCGCCGTCACTAGCCGGAGGGGCGCCGTCACTGGCCAGAGGGGCGCCGTCACTGGTCGGAGGGGCGCCGTCGCTGGCCAGAGGGGCGCCTTCACTGGCCGGAGGGGCGCAGTCACTAAATGTTAATTTTAGGTCGTGGAAAACGAAATTTTCATATTGGAGCCAGACCGTAAGTGGAGCCAAGCCTCAGGTAACCCCTTTTGCTGGTTACACATCTCGGTATGATGAAAAATATTGAAATGAAGGTAGTTTTTTATATACATTAGCCTCGGATAGTAAATCACAATGACCGGTGGCAGTCAGCGCTCAATAGTACATATAATAATAATAACTGTATACATATGAACCAAACTGTAACAAACAACTAGTAACAATGCAAATGGTTTGAAAGCAGCAAAGGGGAAGAACGACGTTTCCGCGCATAAATGGTCCCTGTGGATCTGGAGGAGCCTGGGGGGAGATGGTCCTGGCCTGGTCCCCACTATTAGCTCTTCGGTCCAGCAAGCTGGGCACCGCTGAAGCAGCTTCCGGGTGCCTGTCTGTGTCTTTGCGTCGCCTTTTTTCGGAACTCGGCAGACTAGCTAAACATGCAATTGTAGCCCGCTTGAAAGTTAATATTTTATGAAGGGCCCCTGGGGCTAGCAATTAGGTACCGCCAAGGAAAGACTGCCAGACACTTAATTAATTCATTTTCCCATTTTCCAAATTTGTATAAGCAATTGTGCATTGTGTCATGCCGCGAAGCGGCGAGAAATTGTGGATAGCTGGATTTTGACTGCTGCAAAGGCCATTTTTACAACTGTACGTCCGACCGTTGGGGGGGGGGGGGGGTGGAACATAGTATCAGGACCTTCGGGGGCGGGGGGCATGATGGCCCCTTTGCCCCCCCCCCCAACTGGATCCGCCCCTGAACATGTGTGGTTTCAAATTGATCGTGCCTCAATTTAAAAGCGAACTAACAACATTTTCTATTGCAAAAATCAAATTATGGGAAATTAAAAAAGATGTACTAGCATATGGTGACACTATCTATCTATCTATCTATCTATCTATCTATCTATCTATCTATCTATCTATCTATCTATCTATCTATCTATCTATCTATCTATCTATCTATCTATCTATCTATCTATCTATCTATCTATCTATCTATCTATCTATCTATCTATCTATCTATCTATCTATCTATCTATCTATCTATCTATCTATCTATCTATCTATCTATCTATCTCTCTCACTATCTATCTCTATCACTATCTCTATCACTATCTCTGGTTTGAATGTTATTTGTAAACAAGTCACAGGGCCAGCAATGAAGTAAGTGCTCCAAGAAGCGTGACAACGTTCCTGATCGGTCAATGAAACAAATCGCATACACTAAATATGTCGCCATCCTTGGTCAAGTTAATCCGCAGAATGCATCACGATTTTCTGAAACGTTTATTGATTGATTATGAATAAACGGTTTAGATAAATGTTTGATGTGTGCATATATATAATATATTAAATACCTGTTTGTTGAAAATTGATGGGATTTTTTGTTAATAAGTCGTGAACACTAAATAGTTCGCCGTCCGGGCCAAGTTAAACTGCCGATTTTAATGCACTTTTTTCAAATGAGAGTTCATTGTTCATAGAAGTTTGGTACATATTCGCAAAAGATAGAGCGATGGAACATTATATGCCTTCATGATAAATAGCAATGTGTATGCAGGCGCTGGTTTCGATATGTTATTAAAATATTGGAATACAAAAATGTAATTACAAAATTGTGATTACAAAATTGTAATTACAAAATTGTTATAACATACGAACCTGGCCTAAACTTTACAGCAATTACGGCCACAGGGACCCACGTTTAGAACACCCGCTCGCATTCGCTCCCTGCGCTGTGACCTACGGGGGGGGGGGGGGGGGAGAGCTGTCTCCAGTCTCCACCCCCGGACCCCCAGACCATCTCGTAGATAAGTCGTAAATAAGTTTTCCGGTGTATTTGCGCGGCCCCGCCCCTTGCAATTGTCAAAAATACGGAGAAAAAACGAGAAAAAAAAACACGAACGAACACTGAAGAAAAAAAACGTTCCAACGAGAGAAGAAAAAACGTTCCAACGGATCCACGTACGAACGCTTCCAAATGCGGCCACATCGGCCCCGCCCCTTGCATTGTCAAAATATACGAAGAAAAGTCGTGCCAAAAACACGTACGAAGGCTGCAAAAGAAAACGTTCTAACGAAACCGTTCCAACGGATCCCAAAAATATACTGATATAAAGACGTTCCAACAACACGTACGAACGTTGACAAAAAAAAAACGTTCTTAACAAAACCATTCTAACGGATCCAATTTTTGTTTTCACAAAGCGCTTGTAACATATTTTATGGTTTATCCTGTCTTTGAAATAGGGATGCGTGAAACGTCACAGAAAATTCGAAGTAAAACATAAACAAGTGTTTCATAAACTGGATAGAATCGGATGCAACTTTAACTTCGCATAGATATAAACAACCGTTTTGTCTGACGAAAGGGAATGTTTTCTTGCCCTGCTGATCATTAAATCATATATTTGTATCTAAAGATCCGCCAGAGTTTCAATCGACCTTGCTTCTACCTGACAATTTACAAGTCTGCTAAATTATGGTCTGTTGAAGTATACGCTTTTGTGTATCAAATATAAACGTTTGGCATATTGCTTGATCCAAACTAGCATGTATTTTCGTGAACGGATACTATTTCCTTTCAAATCCATGTAAGATGAGGCCTTGAAACACAGGCGGCCAGAGCGCCCCTCAGGTGGCCAAAGAGCCCCCCCCCCCCCCCCCCCCCAGGCGGACAGAGCGCCCCTCTCAGTCGTCTAGAGCGCCCCCACTCAGGTGGCCAGAGCGATCCCTCTTTCAGGCGGCCAGAGCGCCCTTCTCGGGCGGCCAGAGCGGCCCTCTCAAGCGGCCAGAGCGCCCCCTCCCAGGCAACCAGAGCACCCCCTCTCAGGCGGCCAGAGCACCCCTTCTCCTCCGGCCAGAGCGCCCCCTCTCAGGTGGCCAGAGCGCCCCCTTTCAAGCAGCGAGAGCACCCCTTCTCAGGCGGCCAGAGCGCCTCCTCTCAGGCGGCCCGAGCACCCTTTTTCAGGCGGCCAGAGCGCCCTTTCTCAGGCGGCCAGAGTGCCCCCTCTCAGGCGGCCAGAGCGCCCCCTCCCAGGCGACAGAGTGCCCCCTCTCAGGCCAGCAGCCCCTGCCAAACACAAAGCTCCCCTCGGCCGAGTTGGGGGGGGGGGGGGAACTGCCTCCTTCCCCCTGCCCCCCCCCCCCCCCTCTTCCGCCGCCACTGCCAGAGCGCCCCCTCAGGCTGCCAGAGCGACCCTCATGTGGCAAGAACCCCCCTCATGCGGCCAGAGCGCCCCCTCCGGAAGCCAGAGCGCCCCCTCAGACGGCCAGAGCGCCCCCTCAGACGGCCAGAGCGCCCCCTCAGGCGGCCAGAGCGCCTCCTCAGGCGGCCAGAGAGCATCCCCTCAGGCAGCCAGAGCGGCCCTCATGTGGCAAGAGCCCCCCTCATGCGGCCAGAGCGCCCCCTCCGGAAGCCAGAGCGCCCCCTCAGACGGCCAGAGCGCCCCCTCAGGCGGCCAGAGCGCCCCTCAGGCGGCCAGAGCGCCTCCTCAGGCGGCCAGAGAGCATCCCCTCAGGCAGCCAGAGCGGCCCTCATGTGGCAAGAGCCCCCCTCATGCGGCCAGAGCGCCCCCTCCGGAAGCCAGAGCGCCCCCTCAGGCGGCCAGAGCGCCTCCTCAGGCGGCCAGAGAGCATCCCCTCAGGCGGCCAGAGAGCATCCCCTCAGGCGGTAAGAGCGCCCCCCCCCCCCCCTAAGGCGGCCAGAGTGCCCCTCAGGCTGACAGAGCGCCCCTCAGGCAGCCAGAAGAACGCCCCTCAGGCAGCCAGAGCGCCCCCTCAGGCAGCCAGAGCGCCCCTCAGGCAGCCAGAGCGCCCGCTCAGGCGGCCAGAGCGCCCCTCTCAGGCAGTCAGAGCGCCCCTCAGGCAGCCAGAGCGCTCCCTCAGGCAGCCAGAGCGCCCCCTCAGGCGGCCAGAGCGCCCCCTCAGGCAGCCAGAGCGCCCCCTCAGGCGGACAGAGCGCCCCTCATGCGGCCAGAGCGCCCCCTCAGGCGGCCAGAGCGCCCCCTCAGGCGGCCAGAGCGCCCCCTCAGGCGGCCAGAGCGCCTCCTCAGGCGGCCAGAGCGCCCCCTCAGGTTGCCAGAGCGCCCCCTCAGGTTGCCAGAGCACCCCTCATGCAGCCAGAGCGCCCCCTCATGCGGCCAGAGCGCCCCTCAGGCAGCCAGAGCGCCCCTCAGGCAGCCAGAGCGCCCCCTCAGGCAGCCAGAGCGCCCCCTCAGGCAGCCAGAGCGCCCCCTCAGGCGGCCAGAGCGCCTCCTCAGGCGGCCAGAGCGCCCCCTCAGGTTGCCAGAGCGCCCCTCATGCAGCCAGAGCGCCCCTCATGCAGCTAGAGCGCCCCCTCAGGCGGCCAGAGCGCTCCCTCAGGCGGCCAGAGCGCTCCCTCAGGCAGCCAGAGTGCCCCTTCAGGCGTCCAGAGGCACCCTTGGCTTCCCTTGGCCTTGGCGTTCTCTTGGAATCCGCAACCCATGCCAAACACAAAGCGCCCCTCAGCTGATTTTTTTTTTGGTGGGGGGGGGGGCAACTGCCCCCCTGCCCCCCCCCCCCCCCCCTCTTCCGCCGCCCCTGGCGAGGGTTAATTTGGATTGGCGTTCTTTCATGCGAAAAGGTGGCCTCATCTGCTGGTGTCTACCTTATCGCCCAGAGGAGCGTTTCAGCATCTTTTTAACTGGGGTGGCAAAGTGCTGTCACTAGGCCTTGGGGGGCATTCTTCATGACTGGGGGTGGCAATTGCCACCCCAGTTACTATGAGGTACAGTTACTATGGGGTATTGGACCGGATCAGATAATTTATACTTTCATACAATTTCAATTTAGTACATAATGTTAGCCTGCATCCTCAATAAAACATTGCTAGATCCATCACAGCAAGCTTCACAATCTATACGTGGTATTATGCAGCATAAGGTCCAATAGGATCTGTATACAACAATTATCCTTGTCCATCTATCCAAACATTTCACAGGTGAGTGCAATGTTTGGATATGTACCTAGTCTGTCAAAGTTTAGGTTGGTAGAACCATGCAAGGACATCCTGAGGTCAAAGCTCATGTTCATGGTGTATGCAATTGCATTCTGACAATGATGAACTCTATCTTAACCTCAGCCCTCAAAATTCTGACTCATGAAATCAACATGCTCCACTAAGCTGTAATCCTGAACACATGCTGTCTGATGTCACAGATTTTTTCACACTAGGAGGGGGACACTGCCCATACTCTGAACACTTCCTACCTATGCACATTGTCATGTTACTCATGATGTTATAGGTCAGTATTGTGAGGAGAGAGCTTGAGCATGACAATGTTCTGGTTCTTGTTCAGGGCTAGGAAGGGTTCAGTTCAGTTCAGTTTACCCCACTTGTAAGTAGGAAATACCGACACATAGCATTAGGAATAAGCATGAAGATTTTGGCAATAGTGACTTTGGTGTGAGGGCAGTGCACATAGGCATAGGAACAGGGGGCGGGCAGCCAACCCCCCAACATTTTGGATATGAACATTACGCCTATGGGCATTGCATGGCAAGAATCCACTTAAGAATGCCTCCGCCCCCCCCCCCCCAACTTGACCATAGTTTCTGCGTCCCTGACAGTGCATCCTTCCTTCATTATCTTAATAATTGCAAATAAGCCCAAAAATTGAGGCAGCTCACCTAGTCATCTGAAGAGTGGACTCACACACTATGGTTATCAGCTCAAGCTTGGCCAGAATGTAGGCCATAGGCAGATAGGGAATTGCTCAATGTGATACAGGGAATACAATCTAATTATTAATATTTACGACATTTGTCGCTTCCAAAATAATTGAAAACACAGACAGGAACGCCACAATGTTGACAAAAAATCAAGGTTTGATAATCAAGGTTGTCATAATCCAGTTTGGGATTTCTACCATAGGGCATTTATCGTGGTAGTTTGTGCTGCCAGATACCCGCTATCCTACCTATGTGGTGAAAACTGTTCAGAATCTATTACAAGCAAACTTACTGTGTAATCTTTCATTCCAGAGATTTGAAGGGTGGGAGGTGAAGACGTAAAGGGGATGGGAACAGGATGTGAACGGTTGTGTGGAAAAGTACAAAAGATGGATTGTAATTTAAATGTCAAAATATTACTTTTCAACAAGTTCTGCAAGCGAAGTAATGCAAAAGGCTACAACTTTCCAAAAATCATTGGATTTTCAGATAAAAAAATATAATTAGGGATTTGAGGGGTGCCTCACAGTGATGGCAGCCTTTACCCTAAACAAAAGACAATTCGTATTTATCTGCAGCTCTTGGTGCCTACCTAGCTAAAACAACAATCTGACATGTGGGGTAACTTGCTGAATATTTATCAGATTTTCAATTGAAGTTTCAAATCATATCAAATCCTCAACAAATAAGGATTTCAGTTTTGTGTGGTAGGTTTCCATCAGCGTAATACATGAACTTCAAATTAAATGTAAAAAATGCCTTTTCAACAAGTTCTGCAAGCAAAATAATGCACAAAGCATAACTTTCCAAAACATATTGGATTTTCAGATCATTACATTACAATTAGGAATCACATTACAATTAGGAATCTGAGGGGTGCTTGACATTACAATTAGGAATCTGAGGGGTGCTTGACGCTGACAGCAGCCTTTTCCCTAAACAAAAGACAATTTTCATTTTTATCTGCAGCTTCTGGTGACATTAGACTAGGTACCTACCTACCTATCTAAAACAATAATATAACATGTGGGATAACTATAGGTCAATTTGTATGATGTATCCCCTTCTCAACTGAAAAATGTCAAGCAAATCTTGAAGAAATAGGCATTTCCTTTTTGGGTGGTAGGTTGCCATATGTACAAAGATGGATTTCAATTTAAACATGAAAATAGTGCTTTTCAACAAGTTCCGGAAACAAAGTAATGCAAAAAGCTATCATTTTCAGATGAAAGATGATAATTAGGAATCTGAGGGGTGTCTCACAATTATAGAATCCTTTTTCCAAAATGAAAGAAAATTGTCATCTTTACCTACCTTCAACCCTTGGCGTAAATACATCAG
>JAXIVJ010000811.1:97500-162500 GCA_036785665.1 Chirona hameri
AAAAATAGAAACGCAATTTCAAAATATGACGTCATAAGTTACCCATACTTAAGATGTTATAAGTCAGTCAAAAATGGAGATATCAGTTTAAAGTTTGGCAGGGTAGTTGCCTAGGTATGGTTCTCTGACATAACTTCCGTTTTTAAAAAAATATTTTAGAAAATTTTGATTTTGTGATAATGTCCCCCCAAAAAAACGTTTTTTGAGTTTTTTGGGGTCAAAAACTAAAAATATCAAAAATCCGAGATAGCCAGTTTTTAGCCGTTGCAATTTTCTATCTTTTGGCCTTTTTTCGATTGCATTTTGCTTCAAATATGCAATTTGTACGGCTTAGCAAAGTTTAGCTGATTTTGGTGTTAAACTCGTGGCGTCACTAAATCCGCTATAACTCGAGAGAAAAAATTGACGATTTTTATTTTATTTTTGCACACAAGACATAAAAATGATTTATAAGAAGGTACCCGAAGTTTCACGTTGATAGCGCTATTAATTGTTCAGCTATTGCGAAAATGCATCAGGGGGGTCGTTAAACGTCCCCTGCAGTCAATGGCGGGTTAAAGGCACTTATTTTGGCTGGGGAATACTAAAACTTAGGAATATCATGACATTTG
Organism: Chirona hameri; assembly: GCA_036785665.1. NCBI lineage: Eukaryota > Metazoa > Arthropoda > Thecostraca > Balanomorpha > Balanidae > Chirona > Chirona hameri. The sequence continues at coordinate 98,112 of JAXIVJ010000811.1, forward strand.
CATTGGATATGTATACATGTATCACCAGGTAAGAATATTGTATTTTAATTGAATACCCATCAAGCGAAAAATGACATGGAAATACTGAAATCAGGGTGGGCAAGTTCTGTGGGAAGTTTCCCCAGACCGTATTCAGCTGCTCCAGGGTCCGTGGCTCACAATGAACAAAATGAGTGAGAGCCTGCGACCAGAAGCGGAAGTCTAGACAGGACAGGACTGCACTGTACGCTGGCCATATGTGCTTGTTTCAACGGGAGATGATCCAGTAGCCGAACTTTGATACTGAATACTCCAGATACTGAATTACTTACATTCCTTGAATAGGATGAAAAACAGGTGTACCACTACCACAGCACTTCATTACAGCATAGTAGTGCATAATGCATATCCCTCGTCCTGGTGACGGGGGGGGGGGAATTTTGACCCCCATCCCTGAGGTTTTTCGGGGATAGCGGGAAAACGGCGGCGCTGGTACAGCTATTCGACAATAAATTTCTCACATTCTGTGAAAGTTTTGACCTCAGGACACCTCAGGTTAAGTCACCAGGTCACGTCAAGTGACCTTACATCCAAAAATGTCTGTGGTGCCAAAGTCACAGTCTTGTCGGAGATATTTATAACTTACAGGCAGGGATGGTAAAGTGTGCTGTCCTTATGGATAAGTTAGGGGACAAAATGCTCTTTCTCATGAAGTACTCGGGGGTCAAAATGCCAGCAAAAATCATTATTATGTCATATCTGTGAAAATTTACTAAGCGATCATGTCCCTAGAAATACTGATCGTCAAAACCACTTCAGATGAAATATTCACGTAATCATTATATTCATCACGTCAGTATGTATGTACATTCACATTTTGTATGTATAAATTAGCAGTTTAGTTTCAGCTCTTGATTGCCAATAATAATCAATTACATTACAACAACAAATCCGACGAAAAAAAAATCCGGACGATAGATTCAACACGTAGGGTCACTGAACCAAAAATGCACCTGGGTCTTCAAGAATGACCTATAATAACATGATCCAGAAGATTTGGGCTGATATGCGTATCCTCAGAATAGGAAACATTTGGATATTTCCCCATTAACTTATAATGGGGATTCTGCCCCCCCCCTCCCCCAGCGGCGCGCGTGCCACCGGGGCTGCTTGAATTGCATCAGGTGTGCTGTTTTGTATATCATTGAAAGCAAGAGATGCATACAAACTTCAAACTCAATCTTGATAGAAGAAGAAAAACTTCCGTTTTCATAAAGTTTTGTCCTAAGATCATTATTTTTCACGTTCAGTGCAGGGAACGTGAAGGGGGGGGGGAGCATACTTGTATTGCATGCCCCCCCCCCCAGATTCCTGGTAAGGGGGCATTTGCCCCTGATGTCCGCCCCCTGGATTCGCCAGTGGGGCGGATACTGTCCACCCTTAGGTTTTTGGAAATAGGGGAAAACGACGCCATTTCGCGCAGCCATTTTTGGTACAACTGCTTGCCTATCAATTGCCCAAATCCTGTTAATTTATTTACCTCGGGTCTCCTCAGGTCACGTCACTAAGTAAAGTCTAGTGATCCCACCTCCAAAAATGTAAGGGCGTTGCTTGACCGATCAGTTAGATACTCACAGGATTTATCAGGTCATAAACACCTGCAATTCTGCTATTTCGGATGATTTTTAAATCGGTGACTTAAAGGAAATAGTTCACCTTCGGAAAATTTTCAGAACACGATTTTATTATATTTTGTAATACAGTTTCTTTTTTTCTTTTCAAAAATGGTCCTACATCGCGCTAATTTAGGACAGAAGGTCGTAAATTATTAATGTTATGGTGTGCGTTATTGGTCTGCGCATGCTCAGACCAGTGCTGGCACTCTCAGACGGTACGGTATATCATATATGCGCCGCATTCCTTCGCCGAAAAGTCAAATATCTTCGGCTGGAGAGTCTTTTCAGCCAAGAAAAGTTGCAGATAAGGATTTCTCAACACGGGCTACAAAACTGCTATTTCAGTTCAAAATCCGATGTTGAAGGTGAACTATTTCCTTTAAGGGAAAGTCTATTTTTTAACCTCCCAATTATATGTCATTGGGGAAACATAACAATGCATATAAATCCACAGGAAATGGCTAAATTTGCCAAATTTTCACCAGAGTCCCGCATCTTTGGAAAAATGCAAAGATCCAGTGTCAGATCTACGGTTGGGCAAAATGGGCAATTCCCCCCCCCCCAAAAAAACGCCTGAAATCGGCGCAAGATGGACACATTTCCTGATATAGAAGAAAATCTAAGCAACTTGTCCTGAGGAAAGTTAGCTTTAAATCAGCTATCAATGCATAAGCAAGCCAAAGCCGATGCGTTTTCAGAATTGTGTGAGACTTTTTGGAATTCCCCCCCCCCCCACCCAAACCACCCATTCTGGATCCGCCAATGTCGTATTTATACATGTCGTATTTTTATGTACATGTCGTATTTTTATCCTGTGACCTCCGCGAGGTAAAATATATTCACCCTGAGGTCAATCGTCATTTTTCTTCCATAACTTTTTTACTGAACCAATAAGGCGATGAACGAGCGAACGCGAAGAAGGAAATGTATGGTGAATTTCAACTCGATCAGGGAAGTAGTTTCTGAGATACAAATACGTGGTGCACACGTGCGCACGTGCAGAAACACCCCATCCCTGACTTGTGGGGAAAGTGGCGGCTGAGAGATCCTTAACCATACACCAAACTTGAACACAATCGGCTCAGCAGTTGCCCCCTCCCACTCCAAATTGTGTGGCGAAGTTCCTGATCCAACAAACCCCGAGTTCCCCCACTCTGCCGCTAATGAGCGATTGTTCAAAGGATATTGAAATTCAAGATATTCCGGAAATAATTTAAAGATACATATTTTGGCTGGGAAATATAGTATTTCCCAGCCAAAATATGTATCTTTAAATTATTTAACTTAGGAATATCATGACATTTACATTGGAATTGTATACATTTATCACCAGGTAAGCATATTTTATTGTAATTGAATACCTATCAAGCGAAAAATGACATGGAAATACTGAAATCAGGGTGGCCAACATTTCTTGACTGGGGGGGGGGGGGGGGCTCACTGGGGGAGGGGCATTTTCCCCCCAGTTAACATGTTAAAATAGGCCCTGGTAGTGTTTGGGATGAATGATCTTTAGCAGGATGTTGTTCTGTTGGCAGGGAGTGTTAGTGTTCTAGAGTTTTTGAGTGTCTTTCCAGTGTTGTCGACTCAGTGACTGGGAGTATCTGTCTTATGTATTCCGGCTGTTGGTGTAGTGTGTTTGTGAGCCTGTGCAAGAACAGCTGTTTGTGCATCGTTCATCGTGTCTTGAGGGTGCCCCATCCCAGGTCTTGTCTCAGTTTGTCTGTCAATGTCCTAAGTAAGGTCCCTGTCACCAGTCTCGCCGCACGACTCTGTACCTTGTCTAGTCACAATTAGATGGAAAAAGTAGCCTTTGCTCATGTTATTGTAATTAAAAAGAAGATGAATTAGTTAACCTATATTACGCCTTGCGGCTTCTTCAGGGCTAAAACAGGGGTTATAGCCCTGAAGAAGCCGCAAGGCGTAATATAGGTTAACTAATTCATCTTCTTTTTAATTACAATAACATGAGCAAAGGCTACTTTTCCATCTGATTTTTATCTGCACAATGCTCATCACAGCCATCCATCATATATGTTCTCTAGTCACAATTCGTCTAGTAAAGTAATGTGTCCGTCAAAAACAATGTCACTGCCGCATGCCACATGGCAATGTCACAAAACAATATGTGTATGCGTGTATGTGTATAGTATGGTATGGTATGGTATATGTGTATGGCTTGACAGGTATCGTATGTGTACCTACACGTGGATGAATTCATACAAATAAAGCGAACAACTTCTTGCCAAAAAAAAACTTTTTGGCCTCTGATGACCTCTGCGGCTCTGGAGCCTAAACTATTGACCTGAGCTAAAATGTGAGGACATCTTAGCGATTGCATATTTCAAGAGTTTTGGTTTGCTTTTTCTGTTTCTTCCTAGCTATCCATAGTTCCCGAGATATTTGGGGTTTTCTGGAGCGACGTCCTAAAACTGGAAAATCGGATCTTTGATGACCTCTGGTGACCTCAATATTGACCTGAGCCAAAAACATGACCGAAATAGTTTCAACGTTATTGTTGACGAGCTTTCGAACGTTGTTTTCTGTTTTTATCTACGTTCCATGTGAGCCTATTTCGAGGGGCGTCGAAACGCCCCTCCCCCGACGCCGGCACGGCGAGGGTGGCGCCGATCACCCGCACGGCAAGGGTTAAATTGCAAAGTAAATTTTGTTAGCAATATTTTTGAAACCTTCGAAGTTCACAAAACTGAAAGGCATCTTATGGAGATCTGATCAATATGATACACATTTTTGCAGGCAAAGTTGAAGTTTCCATTTATGAATGACCTAGTTTTATTTTTTCGGGGGGAAAATCGTTCGTTTTGTGTGGCTTAGTTTTTTTGTTCCCTTCAATGTTTATTTGTATGCTATTTTTGTAAAATGAACCATGTTCTAAAGCTGCTTTACGCTTCTTTATAGTTCACAGCACGACTATAAGCAAACTAAAAACATATCGCAGCAATAAATTACCATAGTCGGCGATACATTGTCGTAATATATGATGGCCTTAACCTAAACCAAGGTCATCATATTAAGAACATCAAGAACACAAACGGAAAGGTTCAATCTTTCTTGCCCCATCTCTTGGCCCATCTTGCCCGACCATGCCAGATAATGAGACACGGCAACAACAAATAATGTGGACCGCTGGACATGTTCCGTCGTTTATATTTCTTCAGTGGTGCTGCGGTGCTGAAGAAACATTGGACATCGTTTCCGCTCATCATGATCTGTCATTCTGTCTTGACGTTTCTAAGTACATAATTGACTCTACCACGTGCGGCAGAACGGATTTTTAGAACGTTTGCAAAAATATAGCATGGTAGACACAGACATAGACATAGACAACAGACATATAGGCATGTGGTATTTTCTCCACGGACTTTTTTCTGGATAGGAACAGACATTCCATTGAGCTACATGCTCGTTGCCGACAACACGCGTCACGTGTGCTCTCAGTCTCATTCATGCTCATTTCTGCTCATTCATGCTCATTTCTTCTTCCATTCCTTATCCCGTAAGTAGGTATTGATCCATCCATGTTGGTGCCAAGGTAACCTTGATCTCTATTTCAATTTTTGGAAGGACTGGTTGTTGTGATTTATTTCTTGATCGTTGCTGGGATGGATACCTAGATGTTTCAGATTACTGTGACAAATATGGTGTGGTTATATTTGAAGTAGCATAGATATCCTTTGTGTAAACTGATGACTACCTTGCCATCTTTTAGCATGTAAAAAATACCGTGGCTATAAATACCGATATCCGTGGCTAAGAAATGCCGTTTCGGAATGAAAACACTTGACCTTTTCAGTGTGCAATGTGCATTGTGCATTGTAGAAAAATGTCCGGGCGTCAAATTGAAATGGCATGCTGCACTTAATAGATAGTAAACAGATAGTTTTCTGATTTATACCCTCTACCATTACGCGATGTGCTATTCTGGCCGTCTAGTCGATCTGCAAAAATTGACTGAATCATCTGCTCGCACCTGTGCAGTGTCATTTATTACACTTTAGACATTCAGTGACTCCTAAATAACCTGCATACCCCCGGTAATGTCCGGCTGATGTCGCCATTTGTCTCGTGACCCTCGGTCTCGGGTGATGGACGATCCAGACAGGTGGTCCGGCCGACCCTGACCCCGCCTGAACACCTCATAGAGGCGTAGAACACCTCATAGGAACACCTCATAGAACATGTCATAGAGGCGTGATGCACGGCGCCGCCCCGCCCCGCCCCGCCCCGCCCCGCCCCGCCGGACGGTGCAGGCAGGTGGTCCGGCCCGGCCCGGCCCGTCGGGCGCCGTGAACCTGACCCCATCAACACCTCATGTCAGAGAGGTCTGATGCACGGGCCCGCCCCGCCCCGCCGGACGGTGCAGGCAGGTGGCCCGGCCCGGCCCCGCCGGCCCGACGCCGGGAACCTGACCCCATCAACACCTGATGTCAGAGATGTGTGATGCACGGCCCCGCCCCGCCGGACGGTGCAGGCAGGTGGCCCGGCCCCGCCGGCCCGACGCCGGGAACCTGACCCCATCAACACCTGATGTCAGAGATGTGTCATGCATGGCCCCGCCCCGCCGGCCCGGCGCCGCCACACGTGTCGCCGGCATGCCACCTCGTGCATCATCAGCGGCCGAGGTCAGAGGTCAGAGGTCAGAGGTCAGAGGTCAGATGTCAGAGGTCAGAGGTCAGAGGTCAGAGGTCAGAGGTCAGAGGTCAGAGGTCAGAGGGCAGAGGTCAGAGGTCAACACACCTGGGGGCGTTCTCGGCATGGTACGAGTGATCATTTGAGAGTGTGATAAGTTAGGTGACCAGCAGATACATATATTTCACATGAACATGAATGAAACACATACGGTGCAAGGCCCCAATGTGGGACATCTGTGATGGCATGATGCCGATCACCATGCGCTTCAGCAGTTGTCTACAGCAGGTGTTCGAAGTAGCTACCTCCTTCCAGGGACTATTTTAATCCGCGCACTGCAGGGGGTTGATTTCCGCCCCCCCTCCCCTCAGGTTTTTCCAACATAGCGAAAAAACGGCGGCGCGCAGCGCCGCCGGGCTTTGACACACCTGTTAGGACATAAATTGCGCACACATTGAAGAACAAAATATCCTCGGGTAATCTCAGGTCAGGTCACCAGACCAGGTCAAGTGACCCCACCTCCAAAAATGTTTGCAGTTGTGTAAAAGCCAGAGTTTTTCACCGATCAGTTTGAAACTTACAGGATATCATGAGGGTATAAGTACTTACAATTCGTGTATCTCAAAATTTTGATATCGGTGACTTAAGGTCAGGTCAATTTCGTAACCTCCCCATAATAAGTAAATGGGGAAATATACAAATGCTTCCTTTTTCAAGGATATGCATGATATTAGTCCAATTACTTCTGGGTCATGTTATTATAGGATATTCTTGATGATACAATTGTAATTTTTGTTCAGTGACTCCTATTGGGTCATTTGAGGTCATGCGAGGTCACCATCACTTTTTTTGTCAATAACTCCCGACATAATGAAGATAGAGAAGTAAAACAGACATAAATGTGTTTGTATCGCCGAGATACGTCTTCCCATATGCAACATGCCCTACTTGGGTCACCACTTGACCTTAACCTGAGGTCAAATTGTTAAGTCGACTTAACAAGGTCACCATGTGTATCATTCGAAGTGCCTTGACAAGATAAACACAATGGCGTAAACAGTTTTTCGTTATCTTTATTAAATAAAAGTTGATAGCAAAAAGCGATTTAGCAAAAAAACTGCATTTTTTTCCTTTTTGACCTCTGGAGCCTCAAATGTTGACCTGATATCAAATCTGAGGACACCTTAGCGATTGTAAATTTCACTGGCTGGCGTTTACTTTTTTCTGTTTGTTTCTATCTAGCATCGTTTCTGAGATATATGGGAATTTCTGGAGCGATGTCCTAAAACAGAAAAAAACTGGAAAAGTTGACCTTTGATGACCTCTGGTGACCTCAATTTTGACCTGACCTAAAATAACACTGAAATACTTTCGATAGAACATGTACCAATCTATCAAATGCCTTTTTCATCTTCTTGCTACGTAGCGTAGTTTTCGAGATCTCAGGGGGCGGCGGAAATCAATTCCCCCCTGCAGTTCGTGTTCGGCGCGAAGCCCCTGCAGTGCGCGGGTTAACCCTATTTGTAACAGGCTCCTGGCTACCCCTATTTGTAACAGGGGGGGGGGGGGCGGATTCCGCCCCCCCCGGAGATCTCTAGATCTACCCGTCCGATTTTCAAAAATGAAACGGTGTTTGGTTCCCCTCAACACGATCTGCATTTATAAATAATAAACAAATCTAAATTTTGGATAGGGGGGCAACAGGGGGGCAAAAACGACAAATTTTAGTGGTATTTTTGATTCAACATAGCTTTCATGTTTATCGACCGATTTTAACACAACTAATAGGAATCGATAGAGATTGAATCGGAAATTGATATATGACGGTGATGTTTGAAAATTCAAAAATCATAGGCGTGTGCAGGTCATTCAATATGGGGGTGAAGTAAATGCGTAATAAAACCATTTTTTTATGTTGTTTTTTTGATAAATGAAATGGTATGTGATTGAGACATTAGAAAAAAACAGTTATAAATCATATTTTTTGCCATAGGCGGTACCAGGTTAGTGAAAAAGGGGGGTAAAATTGGGAAAAATATTAACCGCAGACAAGTTGCTACCCAGCACTATAAATATGTTACTGATCATAGATAGTTCCTTTTTGCATGTTGTACTTCATCATAGGCGTATCCAGGATCCAAACTAGGGCGGCGCAAGACCTTTTGATAAGTATATTATCCGCTATTATGATACTAACTAGTCAACAGTGACTATTTCACTTACAACTTCAATTAACATTGCTTACCCCCCTTTTTACCCTACCTGGACTCGCCTATTATCTTATAATCGTTCGTAGAGTAGCCTGTGGTGCGTGTTTCATCCGAACACTGCAGTATGTTATGTCATTGTACGCCCATGACTCTTAGTTTCCTTGCAATAATATGACCCCCTTTCTTCCATTCTTGAGCGCGCCCCTGAAAAAAACTTTATTCCCTTTTCTGGTCTCATATGTGCATATATTATTATAAGCTAAACGTATATTGTGCCGTTATCGCTGGCATATCGTCATCACCATGCCAGTCACCCCCCTTTCATGTTCCTGAACACGCCCCTGAAACTCTATATATAATAAATTATGCAAATAATGGAAGCAGAAGCAATCTTTTACATCTTGATAGCTATAAATGCCTCTTACATTGCTCTATTGGCTTCCCGCCAAGCATTGAATACTTCCTGGAAACCCCGCCCCTTTTCAAGCCCCTGAAACCGCCTCTTCCATGCAATTTTGTATGATATTTCATTAACATCATCTAATTTGCACTTTTTGCAATAACGGTAAGCCGATATAACTCCTTCATACTTGATGCAGTTAGGAAGAAACCGTGAAGATCGCATTTCCGTATTTTCGCCAAATGTCGCCTCCGAACCCACCCAAAACTGTGCCCTGGAACCGCCTCTGTTCAAGTTAAGAACTCAAAATTTTGACTCCAAATCCGGAGTTCAATTCTATGAAAAGTCCCAAAATTTCATGGGCCTGCTCCCAGCCGTTCTGGAGATATCTTCGAAAAACATGAGGGGGGGGGGGGGCGGCGGAATCCGCCCCCCTGTTACAAATAGGGTTAAGGGAAAACCAATGGGGGAGCAAAACATTTTTGGGGCATCTTTTTGTGTCAAAAAGGCACCCCCATTTTTCCTCCGCGGATTTGGGCCGGTCACCTTATTTTGGTATTCGAGCTTTAGAAATCACTTTTCTAATTCCCCCCCCCCCCCCCCCCAAAAAAAAATGTGGACATTTTTCCGAGAAAAAGAAGTAATATTTTCCGATACACAAATCCGATATAGCCATTTCGAATAGAATGTCATTTCCTTTCTTTTGACGTTTTTTATTTGCAATTTGCTTTGAAACTCTATTTTTTACAATTTGTCAAACATTTATTGTTTTCTCACTCAGAAAACAATAAATGTCTCACAGAGAAGGTATAATCACGATGATACCGAAAGCCGGAAAACCTCCCGATAGCATAAAAGCTTGGCGCCCTATTACACTGCTAAATACAGATTTTAAGATCATATCATCAGCAATTGCTGCTCGATTACAACGGGTAATAGGAAAACTTACTGACCAATGCCAGACAGCGTACATCAAAGGGCGATACATCGGGGAAAACACGAGATTAATATATGATGTAATTAACAATTTATCAAAGAAAAACGGAGCTGGACTGATTATGTCAGCTGATTTTGAGGCGGCATTCGATTCCCTGTCATGGGACTTTGTCTCGGGAGTTCTAAAGTCTTATAATTTCGGATCACACTTCAGAGATTTAATTAGCATGATATACTTAAGTGATAACAACTTTTCGAGGATAATGTTGAACGGTCACTTGGGCAATAAAGTATTTCTAAGATGCGGAATACGTCAGGGCGACCCTGTATCAGGCTACCTTTTTAACTTGGCAGTAAACGTCCTAGCGAGCCAAATAAAGCAATCGAATATGATAACAGGCATTCGCCTATCTGAAAACCACGAAGTAAGAATAACACAGTATGCGGATGATACCGTACTATTTCTAAACAATACTCGCAGTTCAATGCGAGGTGCATTATTCGAGTTAAACACGTTTTCGAATTTTTCTGGTTTGAAACTGAATATTGACAAAACTTCATGCCTGCCCGTTGGAGTCGATGAGCACCAATATAGTTCAGAGAACTTTGGCGTCAAATGGATGCATCAGATCAAGATATTGGGCGTAACTTTTTCAACAAATAATGACAAGATAACACAAGCGAACATCGAGCCTAAAATAGTGCAAATAAAAAAGGAAATAGCGCAGTGGCGCAGAAGAAATCTCACCCCTTTAGGAAAAATTACTGTTATCAAGTCTTTACTAATTTCTAAACTACTTCACTTACTTACAGCTCTCCCAAATCCTTCACAAATAGAGTTAAAACAACTGGAACGTCTTTTCTTTTCAGCTCTCCCAAATCCTTCACAAATAGAGTTAAAACAACTGGTACGTCTTTTCTTTTCATTTCTGTGGGGAGGCAAAAGAGACCCCATAAAACGAGCCAAAGTGGTTCAGAATTTTTCTGCAGGTGGACTGAGTATGGTAGACTTACAGGCATTTGTAAGAAGTTTGAAACTGTCATGGTTGAAGAGGCTGATGACATCCAACGCTGCTTGGGCAAAATCAGCTAAAAATGAATTGCCAAATATTGAAAACATTATGCAATATGGAAGTAAAAAAATCAAAAAAATATGTCATGAAATGAACAATCCTTTTTGGCAAGACGTACTGGAGGCATTCTGGCGTTTCAGTCAAAATTACAACCCAGGCACTCCTCACATACTAACGGAAAGCCTGTGGTTCAATGATTACGCGAAATTCAAATGTACGGTTGTAAAGGATTGGAACAGGAGAGGTATAAGGTTTCTAGGGGATTTAGTCGACGAATGTACAGGTCAAGTTATGACTAGAGAAGCGTTAAAGGCGAAATTCGGTGTGAGTATGACTTCCCTTTGTTATTCAAGTTTATTGAGAAGCTTACCGGATTGCGTAAAACTGCAAGCATCAAGCAAGGTACCAAAACCTATAATACCTTTAAGAATGAACCTTATTATGAACCATCCCAATTTTACACGTTTCGCATATGATACATTTGTAAAATGCAGACAAACCGAACTTACCCGATCAAACGAATGCCAGAGACAAAAATGGATAAGAGATACCGGGTGTTTCGTAGGCAACAGCTTCGTTGAAGTAGTCAAAATCACGCGTTCGACGCGAATCTTAATATTTCATTACAAACTAGTCAACCGAATTCTCACGACTAACAGATTTCTGAAAATCATTAACGCCAAAGACGATGATAATTGCACATTTTGTCGACAAGAGCCTGAAACCTTGGCACACATGTTTTGGCATTGCACTAAAGTGCAGTCTTTCATAAATGTTATGACATCCGACATAAGGGTGCGATATCAAATTAACTTGCGAATAAACATTGAAGCTTGGTTCTTTCTAACCAACTTGAGTGCAGTTGAAGCCCTTATTATCACATTGGCAAAACTTGTAATTTATGAAGCACGGCACAAAGAAAGCATTCCAAACGTTATTCATTTAAGAAACAAACTAAAACACGAAGCCGAGATAGAAAGCACTGCTGCTAGATTATCTAACAAACTCGAGATATTTGAAAATAAATGGGGACACATGAAGCACATCCACTTACAAGCTGGCTGACGAACTATCTAACGAATCAACCGACATGTCACACACACACACACACACACACACACACACACACACACACACACACACACACACACACACACACACACACACACACACACACACACACACACACACACACACACACACACACACACACACACACACACACACACACACACACACACACACACACACACACACACACACACACACACACACACACACACACACACACACACACACACATACACACACATACACACACACACACACACACACACACGCGCGCGCGCGCGCACACACACGCACACGCACACAAAGGCCCCCGCCGTATCCCAACCGGGCTAACCTGAGACCGGCTCTACAATTATTGTGTGGCCGGTCGGCCGGCCGGGCGCGCGGCACGCCAGTCTAACGGGCTGACGGGCGGCGCGCCCGGCCGGCCGATGGGGCACTGCCACGCGATGTAATGCGAACCTAGCGCGAGGCAGTGCGGGCGGGGGCTGCGGCCCATCTGGAGCGCCGGGGAGGTACCCCACAGCTCTCCCTGGCCGGGGCGGTAACCCCCAGACCTCCCCGGAGCCGGGACATTTGTACCGACGTTACTGGCACCTTTCTGGCTTGGCCAGGCGGGCTGCAAAGCACACACACACACACACACACACACACACACGCGCGCGCACACGCACACGCACACGCACACGCACACGCACACGCACACGCACACGCACACGCACACGCACACGCACACGCACACGCACACGCACACGCACACGCACACGCACACGCACACGCACACGCACACGCACACGCACACGCACGCACACGCACACGCACACATACAGAAACAGACAGACACACAGCACAGACACATATACACACAGCACAGCCACATATACAACATACACATACACACATACACACATACACACATACACACATACACAGACACGGACAAACGGACACAAACCTCAGGCACACGCACGAGTCCGTCGGTCGAGTGGTGCCGTCGTTTGCGGCGCGGTGTGCTGTGAGATCCGTTCGCCGCCGCCGCTGCCGCTGCTGCTGCCGTCGTTCGCCGTTCGCCGTTGCCGGTGACGTCGCCGTCGTCGCTGCTGAGTCGCTTGGTCACCTTTCTACTGCTCAGTGTTGTGATTGCTCGTCCATTATAAACCATATTGGCAAGGAGGGCGGTTTCATTGCTTGTTCGCATATGTATGTTGTTTAGTGAGTAGGTTGTTTGGTGAATATTTTGTTAGTTTTAATTTCGTTTTTAAGTTTTTTGATACTTTTTTGTTTAGTTTCGTTTTCATGATTCGTGTTCGATGATTTGCTTTGATGGAATGTATCTGGCAAGCTCTAGTAGAGGGTGTCTTCGAGCGGTTACGTAATCTGTTGCATGTAATTATGTCGCAATAAAAGTATTTATATTATTTACAAAAAAAAATTGTTTTTCCACCAGCAATGGCATGACATAACGTCATTAAAACGTTATTATCTCCCAAAATGCTATATTAATTCTCCCAATCTCCCAAAATGCTATATGGGCCCCGGTACTGTCGGGGACGCCAGAAGGGGGCCTTTTGTCCCCTCTTCTGTTCGCATGTTATGTCAATGATCTGCCAGCTGTCGTACGCTCAGATTGTCTCCTGTTTGCCGATGATTTTATGCTATATGCTGGGGTTGACAGTTTTAGTGATGTTCGCGGCCTGCAGGCTGATATAGATGGGCTCTGCCAGTGGTCGGCAGCGTGGCAGTTAAAACTGAACCCAGCGAAATGTAAAATGCTCTCACTAACTCTACGAACGAAACACATCACAGGCGTTTACACGATGGGAAGTGAGGTGATTCAAAGAGTGCACGAAATGCGAGACCTGGGAGTGATGTTAGACGGAAAGTTAACTGTTGGTGCCCATGTAGACGCTGTGCTGAAGAAAGCCAACAGGGCTCTCGGTCTTTTGATGAGATCGTTTCAAACCGGGAAAAATGGTCGCTCATTGTACGATGTCAATCCCAAGTCAATCATATCGACATACTGCGCAAATGTTCGATCAATACTAGAGTATGGCTGTGTTATATGAGGAGGAGCTGCCAACACGCACTTGAAAAGAACTGAAAAAGTTCAGCATAAGTTCCTGACTTGGCTCTGCGCTCGCTGTCGTGTTGCAGATGTCGCTTTGGATTATGATAGTCTTCTACGCCATTTCGGACTAGCATCTCTCGCTGCAAGAAGATTACAATACGACATCATGCTCCTGAGAAACATTCACAACAACAAAATGGACTCGTCTTTCCTTGTAGAGTCATTCCCGTTGGCAGCTGCTCCCCGTGTACTCCGTAGCAGATTGTTGTTCCACGTGCCGCATGCCAGAGTGAACACGGTCAAGTCCAGTATGTTTGTCAGAATCCCTCGCCATTGCAACATGTTCCTAAACTCTACAAGGACCGTAGATATCTGGCATACAGGGATTGGTAATTTTAGGAAACATGTCATTGTATACTCCACTACAATACTCTAGTCAGTGTAATCATGGTGCTTTTATATCTCATAAGGTCATGTCTTTTAGGTAGGCCGTGGGCATTTTTGAGTTGTCAGTCTAGTCATGTACTCATTTAATATATCATGTCTTTGTCTTATATCGCATTTTATATCACATGTTGTATGGTGTCTTTTATAATTTTAGGAAACATGTCATCGTTTACTCCACTACAATACTCTTAGTCAGTGTAGTCATAGTGTTTTATAACTCATAGGTCATGTCTTTTAGGTAGGCCGCAGGTATTTTTGGGTTGTCAGTCTAGTCATGTACCTACTTAATATCTTATGTCTTGTCTTATATCGCATTTTATATCACATGTTGTATAGTGTCTTTTAGGTTGGTATGTTTGTGTTTTAGCGTGTGTTTCGCCACGTTTGTGACTTCATCTATAAGTGGGTTTGATTGGCCCGTTGATGATGATTGAAATAAACTAAACTAAAACCTATGTTTACACTTAAAAGTAGAATTACTGAGCATGTTTTGACTCTCATTAGGTAACAAATCATCGCCTAGCTTTGCTTTAGCTATTCATGCTCATCGGAACAAATTTCCTTCTGGGAAGCTTACTTTCATGGCCAGAGTGATTTTTTTCCGAAAATAAAACGGAATCGCTTGAAATAGCCATCGATTCCGATTCCGATTCCATAATTATCTTAAAATTATTGATTCCACCTGATTCCGATTCCACCAGATGCCAAAGGAATTTCACCCGGTTCCGATTCTAGTACAAACGGAATCGATTCCGAAATCAGATTCGATTTCACTGGAATCAAGCACAAGTCTGCCCTTCAGTGGGGGGGGGGGGGGTCATAACTCTCTAGACCCCCCCTCCCCTTTGACTACGCTATTGGTTGTGGATTGAAGCTCCAATGGCAATTTCAAAAACTCTGATGCTAGCCCCTAAACTTCGACCTCAATCTAAACAAATACAAAATGCTAAACTTTTTCAGTCCAAGCTACGTGCTTCCTCAGATCGACTAGGGCTTTCTCAGTGACGTCCAGAGGGCCCACTTTGACCTTCAGAGGGCCAACTCTGGTCTCCAGAGGGACAACTCTGGCATCCAGAGAGCCCCCTCTGGCCACCCCCTAGAGGGCACAATCTGGTTTCCAGAGGGTCACCATGGTCTCCGGAGGGCCCACTCTGACCTTCAGAGGGCCCACTCTGGCCTCCAGATGGTCCAATCTGACATTCAGAGGGTCATTCTGGTTGGACTCCAAGGGCCAACCATGGCCTCCAGAGGGTCTATACTCTCTGGCTTACATATGGCCCACTCTGGCCTCCAAAGAGCCCATCCTGGTCTCAGAGGGCCCACTCTGGTCTCAGAGGGCCCACTCTGGCATCCAGGGGGCCCACCCTGGCCTCTATAGGGCCCACTTTAGCCTTCATAGGGCTCACCCTGACCTCCATAGAGCCCACTCAAGCAGTCAAATAGCCCACTCTGCTCCTTGCCATCCTCCAGAGGGCCCATTCTGGCCTCCATCCGGAGGGCCTACTCTGATCTCCGAATGGCGTACTGTGACTTCCGAAGGGCCCACCCTGTCCTCCGGAGGGCTCACTTTGTCCTCTAGAGGGCACACTTTGTCCTCCAGAGGGCCCACTCTGGCCTACTTTGGGCCCACTGTGGCCTCCTGATGGCGCACTCTGACCTCCAGAGCTGTCACTCCACCTCGCCGTTTCAGCCTTTTTTTAGGCGATTCATTTCCGACTCAAAAACAATTTCTTTAGGCGAAGATAAACACATTTAGTCGGTACACTCCTTGATTCATCATTGAGCGGGGTGGGGCCCCCCCAAGCAAAGCAAAAAATCAAAAAATTCTATAACTCATCGAATTTCGCTTCTTCATACGTCAATAGGTGATTTAAACAAAACTTCCTTAGTAAAAGATACGTAGATTTTCGCTTAAATTAGGAAATGCGTCATTTTTTGGTCGACTTCAGTCGTTTTGGGGTGTGGCTTTTCCAGCTCCCTTGGATAAGCTAGTGTCCAAAAAAAAAAAATTGGGGGAGAGCACCTTTGGGGGGCCGAACTCAACATTGTGGGGGAAGGGAGGCCACCCCAAAAGTATATAAATCGACACCTATTAGTACAACTAAACACTTATTTATAATTGTTTGTCAGGGAAAGTTGGGGGGGGGATTATCACCCCTGGTTCAAGAATGGTGGGGCACGTCCCCCCCCCCGTCTCCCCACGTGGCGGAGCCCCTGCTGTGCCGCTGTATGGGGAAGCAATTATTCAACCAGGATTGATAGCTAGTCAGGTTGCAAAAACGAGCAATCAGAATCATTGATAAAAAGCCATACTTGTACCACTCTAGATAACTTTTTATTAAATACAAAATGTTAAAGTTTCAGGATTTAGTTTAAAAAAAGCAAATTGTTATACTTCTGGGATATGTAAAAGAAACTCTTTCTCGTCCATTTTTTTTAATGTTTAGATACCATGAGCCAGTCAACACCTGGCAACTTAGAGCAATGCGGTAAGAACCAGCATGTTGCCTGTCATGAGAGGAATCTAACAGTATGCG
The DNA here is from genome assembly GCA_036785665.1 of Chirona hameri. Taxonomy (NCBI): domain Eukaryota; kingdom Metazoa; phylum Arthropoda; class Thecostraca; order Balanomorpha; family Balanidae; genus Chirona; species Chirona hameri. Next base: position 115,159 of record JAXIVJ010000811.1, read on the forward strand.
ACTTTTAGGCTTCAGGTCAACGGGTGACCTTCCAGGTCAAGTGAATGACCTCGGATTTAACACGTCCAGAACAGCGATTTTGCTCTTCAGAAAACCTCAAAATTAGAAATTAATAAATGTAAATAAAAAGGCATGTTCCTAGACCAGTTTCGGCTCAGAAATACAAAAAAGTAATTATTTGTTCGTATCTTGTCTAAAAATGTTTAAAAAAAGTTATTAAAAAAATGACGTCATCAGTTTCTTACACTTAGGAAGCCATCACTCAGTCAAAAATAAAGATATTTCTTTGAAATTTGGTATGTGTATTTTCCATACACAGCTCTCTCACATTTATGTCGGTTTTTCTAATATCTTTTTAAAAAATATTTTGTGGGGATTTAAAAAAAGAGTTTTTTATTTATTTTAGGAATATTTTTTTTTGGCAAATCCGAGATTACCATTTTAAAGAGAATGCCATTTTGTATCTTTGGTGAAATGCGTTTGCAATTTGCTTTACAACTCTGTTTTCTACGATTTTTCAAATATTTCTCTTTTTTTTACCAACATGACGTCATCAAAACATTATTATCTCCCAAACTACTTAACAAATTTCAATTACATTTTTACAGCCTACGTATAATTGTTGTAAACTCAGCTACCAATTTTTTTTATATAGCAAGATGCACTTCATGTGTCAACAGTTATTCAAGAAAAACTTCAGGGGGGGGGGCTTGTCAGGCATAGTTAAGCAATGGTGAAGCTTTCATGGGTTTTCATTTCCAGACGCTGGACACAGCACAACTGTGTCGCAAACTTTCACCGAAAGAACATCAGAAGGGTCCTCCGAGATTATACGGGGTGCTCTGGTAACCCCTCCCCCCAACCTCTAGAACTTCTCCATTGATGTGGTTGTGAAATCTTAGTTCGAGAACCTTTAAGAAGGGTTCTCAGACGAGAAGGTCCAGACATGTGGTGGTCGAACGAGCGCCAGTGAGGCTCTCGAAGACCAGTCAAAGTTATCATTGTTTTCAGTGTAATATACTCTTCTAAAAGGGTATCAGAAGAGTAGGACGTTGCGAGAAGTTCTTCAACATGCTTTAATTTGTCTTCTAGCATTATTTCAGCTCGTCTTCTTTCTCTAGCTAGCGTGATACTTTGGTGAGTACAATATGATTTTATATTGCCGAGAAGAACTTCAAGAAGAAGGCCTAGATCGGTAATGGCCCCAGATTCTCCCTCTAATTGCTTCGCAGATGTTATTTGAGACGGCATCTTATCCGTTATATCTATTTATTGTCCAGCAAAGTAATATTAAAAACGCCACAGATCAGGACCTCGTTTGCTGCCTGCAACCAGAATCTCTAAAACGATCACGCTTTGATCGCTTCTCACAACTGGTTCAATTCGGCCGTCATTACTCTTTGAGATCTAATCAAAACTTTACTTATTAAAAAGTATATATTGCAGTTGAGACAGGTTTGAAAAATACAGGAACAATACAATCTGATAAACGCGTTTCGACACAAAGTCTTCGTCAGTATCGGTTTCGTAAAATAACACAAATATTACAAGATATATACCAAGGACCGCATCCCGTTCCCGGTCCCGTTCCAGTCCAGTTCCGCTCCCGTTCCGCTCCCGTTCCGCTCCCGTTCCGTTCCCGTTCCGTTCCCGCTCCGTTCCCGTTCCGTTCCCGTTCCCGTTCCGTTCCCGTTCCGTTCCCGTTCCCGTTCCCGTTCCTGCTCCGTTCCCGTTCCTGCTCCGCTCCGTTACCGTCCCGTTCCGTTATCGTCCCGTTCCGTTACCGTCTCGTTCCATTACCGTTCCGTCCTGTTTCCGTTCCATTCCATTCTATTCCGTTCCCGTTCCCGTTCCCGTTCCCGTCCTGTTTCCGTTCCCTTCTATTATATTTCCATTCCGTTCCGTTCCGTGCCGTGCCGTGCCGTTCCGTTCCGTTTCCGTTCCGTTTCTGTTTCCGTTTCCTTTCCCGTTCTTTTCCTGTTCCTTTCCCGTTCCTTTCCCGTTCCTTTCCCGTTCATTTCCCGTTCATTTCCCGTTCATTTCCCGTTCATTTCCCGTTCCTTTCCCGTTCCTTTCTAGTTCCGTTCCGTTCCCGTTCCGTTCCCGTTCCCGTTCCGTTCCCGTTCCGTTCCCGTTCCGTTCCCGTTCCGTTCCCGTTCCGTTCCCGTTCCGTTCCGTTACCGTCCCGTTCCGTTACCGTCCCGTTCCGTTACCGTCCCGTTCCATTACTGTCCCGTCCCGTCCTGTTTCCGCTCAATTCGATTATATTCCCATTCCCGTTCCCTTTCCCGTTCCCGTTCCTGTTCTCGTTTCTGTGACGTTTCCATCTCGTTCGTTTAGCACACCAGCCGGGGACAAAACACGATAGCGGGGCCGGCTCCGGCCAGTCGGCTGCTGACAGCCCACCCCGCCCCGCCCCACCCTGCCCTCAACCCGCCCTCAACCCACCTTCAGCCCCGCCCCGCTCTCACCACGTGGCTGCGCCCAGTACACAGGTGCATGTATATTGTATGTATGTTCGTAGCTGCAGCGGCGCCCTGCAGTACGTATGCCAATGAGACGAGGTCGCCCTCTCTCCCTCGGTGGGTCGACGGAGTATGTGCTGTACTACGAAAGCATGTGTCCATGCTCCGTAGTACAAACTACACTGCCAGCAACTCATCGAAATATAATAATGACGACAATAATGGTGCGTATTAGTGGTGCCAATCGGTACAATCATTTTCGGAATTCCGAATTTGTCCGAAGACCGATTCGGTTTTCGGACGGACATAAGCACAATTCTTTGGACATTTTCGGACATCTAATGCCCAAGGATGGCTTGTCCCGAAAATATATTAGTTACTTTTTTATTTTAAAAAGTGTGCCACAGGTTTCCATATCAAACACGTTTTCTGCTTTCGGACAAATTTCGGACAAACAATGATTTGTGGACAGTTTCGGACGGACAGCTGATCATGGTCTTGTACATCGGTTGGGCATTGGACAAATATTTTATGAAACTGGCACCACTAGTGCGTATGTCGGGGTGGTGTGTGTGTGTGGGGGGGGGGGGGGGGGGTAGACCCCTCGAACTCGGCTCCTATGAGACGTAAACAAAAACCGAAACTTTGGTTCGAAAGCACGTCAAAAATCATTTTGAAACTATTTATTCATTTTTTTTTGGCTCAGGTCAATATTGAGGTCACCAGAGGTCAACAAAGGTCAGATTTTTCAGTTCTAGGACTTCGATTCGAAAACCCCAAAATATCTTGAGAACTATGATAGCTAGGAACAAACGGAAACCAAATCAGTCGAATGCTCTTGAAAAATACAATCGCATTAGTTGTCATCAAATTTTAGATCAGATCAATAGTTAGAGGTCAACAATGACCTCAAAAAGGCTATTTTTGGGGAAAGTTTTTTGCAAATAGCTTTTTACCTAATCAAGATAAGGAAATAATTTTGACGCCATCGTGTTTTTCCCTGCAAGGCGTTTCGTCTCGTGTTAATTTTGACCAGGTTAGGTCAAATTATAAATTTGACCTCATATCAAGGTTAAGTGATGACCCAAGTAGGTCATGTTACATATTGAAAGACGTGTCTCGACGAGACAAACACATTGGTGCTGATTTGACTTCTCTATCTCAACTCTGTCAAGAGTTATTGACAGACAAATGTTGGTGACCTCGGATGACCTCGGCTGACCCTATAGGGGTGACTGAACAAAAATTGCACAAAGGTCATCAATAATGGCCTATGATAACATGATACAGAAGGAACTGGACTGCTATCTTGCGTATCCTCGGCATCGGAAGCATTTTAATATTTCCCCATTGACTTATAATGGGGAGGTCACGATATTGACCCGAACTTAGGTCACTGATATAACCAAATCCAAGATAAACGAATTGTAGATATGTAGGACTTTATGAAATCCTGTAAGCTTCAAACCGATCATCCCAAAACTGTGACTGTGGTACGACCACAAACGTTTCAGGAGGTGGGGTCACGTGACCTGGTCTGGTGACGTGACCTGAGATGACCTGATGTCAGGAATTGTACATATTGTGGGTAATTAATGCACGAACAGCTGTTCCCAAAACGGCGCCGCTGTGCGCCGCCGGTTTTCTGCAATCCTCGAAAAACCATAGGGGGGGGTCTAAACGGCACACGGTCAACTGAACTACTGACAACTGTACCAGTAAAACTAAACCAGGGATAACTGAACCAGTGACAACTAAACCAGGGACAACAGAACCAGGGACAACTGAGCCAGTGACAACTGAACCAGGGACAACTGAACCAATGACAACTAAACCAGGGACAACAGAACCAGGGACAACTGAGCAAGTGACAACTGAAACAGGGACAACTGAAACAGGGACAGCTGAACCAGGGACAACTGAACCAGGGACAACCGAACCAGGGACAACAGAACCAGGGACAACTGAGCCAGGGACAACTGAGCCAGTGACAACTGAGCCAGTGACAACCGAACCAGGGACAACCGAACCAGGGACAACTGCACCAGTGACAACTGAACCAGGGACAACTGAACCAGGGACAACTGAACCAGGGACAACTTTTGTGGTCTCTGAAGAGCTGATATGTTTTCCAGCAAGGTCCCTGCAATATGATACAGGACAAAGTTGCGTGGAATGCGACGTACCTGGTGGTGAAGGGAGGATTTCTGATGACAAAAACTGAAGAGCCGTTCCACCCAGCTGCTTGCGCACCTGACCTCACTAACTGAGTGAGGAAAACGACAAGATATCCCGCGCAACGGTGGCCCTCTGAGCAAACTTCGCCCTGGCGTGGCGGGGGTCAAAATGACCCACCCCTTCTAACTCAAAAACTAAAAGGGAAAGAGAAAACTAAAAGACACGGAAAAAAACATTCGAAAGCTCTCGACAAGGAATTTCTAAGTTAATTGGGTATTATTTAGCTCAGATCAATATTTATGCCACCAGAGGTCATCAAAGGTCAAATTTTCCAAGTACAGGACTTTGTTCTAGAAACCCCCAAATATCTCGTGAACAATGACAGCTAGGAACAAACGGAAAAAAAACAATCGAAGCTCATGAGAAAAAAAAAATGCAATCGCATTTGTTGGCCTCATATTTTAGCTCAGGTAAATAGTTTAGGCTCCAGATGTCACCAAATGCCACGATGACATTTTCCCTTTTTTTATAAATTTAGTCCGAATGTTTTTGAATGGATGGAATCCCGAGGTCAGACCCCGCGCTAAGCATAGCTTGTTGCGCAGGCCCTGACCCCACCACCCGATCAAGCAATTCCTGGCGTCCGGCAGAATTTAGAAGCGAAAGTTGTACGTGCCCGACATACCTGGAGACGGTCCGCCCCGCCCTCTGACGTCATCTGACCTTGAGTGCCACCACTGCCACCGGCCACAGGCCATCCCATTCAGGAACAAATAGCGAGCGCCGAAGCGACTCGAACCCGGGCTGCCACTACCGGGTGAGGTCAGAAGTCCAGCGCTCTCCCAACTGAGCTACAGGGGCGCACCAAATGTTTTCGTGAATAACATGTTGACATTACAAATGAAACATGACAAATGAATTTCGTGAATTCAAAATTTGACCTCAGGTCGAGGTCAGTTGGTGCCCCAGGTAGGTCATGTTGCATATGGGGCGACGCGAATGGACGAGACAAACACAGTGGTCTCATTCGCACGTCTCTATATGTATTATATCAAGAGTTATTGGCAACAAAGTGCTGGTGACTTTAGACGACCTTAGCTGACCTTGAAGAGGTCACTGAGCAACAATTGCACATGTGACATCAATAATGAGCTAAAATAACATGATTCTGAAAGAATTGGCCTGATGCAATGCATATTCTCTGAATAGAAAGCATTTGTATATTTTCCCATTGACTTATAATGGGGTGGTCACGACATTGATATGACCTCAGGTCCCCGATAAACAAATCCGAGATATTAGAATTGTAGGTACTTATTACCTTATGAAATCCTATCCTGCAAGTTTCAAATATCTCCGAAAAACATTGTGGCTTTGGCACGAACACAAAACCTTATGAAATCCTATCTTGCAAGTTTAAAATATCTCCGAAAAACACTGTGGCTTTGGCGCGACCACAAACATTTTTGGAGGTAAGGTCTCTTGACGTGACCTGGTGACTTTACCTGAGGTCAAACTGTCACGCAATGTGGGTAATTGATGCCCTAATAGCTGTACCAGCGCCGCCGTTTTCCCGCTATCCCCGAACAACCTCAGGGGCGGGGGTCAAAATCCCCCCCCCCCACCACACACACACACACACCATAGGGCCGAGGGATATGCACTGCTACGCTGTAATGAATTGCTGTGGTAGTGGTACCTGTGTTTCATCCTAGTCAGGAATATCAACTCATCATCCTCGCCCCTCGGAACGAGCAAGTCATTTTGAGGCTACTGCATCGAGTAGCCAGCTGGGAACACCTGTGTGACGTCACTGGGCGGGTATAAAGGCGGCCTCTCAGTCAGCAGTAGACACCTTCCACCATGTTCCGTCTGGCAGTTGCCATCTCTCTGGTTCTGGGCAACGCCCTGGCCAAGCCGCCTCGTTTGCCCGAATCCAAGAACTGGCACGATATCAAGCCATTCCAAGATGCACCTGTGCCATACCAGGACGGAACCGAGCCTGGCCCGTTCCAAGAAGGAGGCGAGCGAGCTACCCTCCCAAGTGGACGGTACCCGTTTACGTCGCCTAACTACCCAAACAACTACCCGAATAACCTTGATCGCAGCTTCACGTTGCGGGGAGATCGCGACCAGGACATCACCATCGCCTGCAGTGATTTCCGTCTGGAAAGTCACTCCAGCTGTAATTACGACTTCCTTTCCATCAACGGGCAGGAGTACTGCGGCACCAACGGGCCTCCGACAACCACTGTTTCCGAGCTCCGTGTCCGCATCAAGACGGACTTATCGGTGACGGCCCGCGGGTTCAACTGCTCGGCCACCATCGCTGCAGGCTCCTGTGGTACGACTACCACGGCGGCGCCCCCGTCCGGCAACTGCCGCTGTGGCCTGGGTCAGACCTCCCGCGTTGTTGGCGGCACGAACGCCAACGCTGGCCAATTCCCTTGGCAGGCCGGTCTGGTCCAGCCAGGCGGCACCCGCACCTTCTGCGGTGGCAGCATCATCAACAGCCGCTACGTGCTGACGGCGGCGCACTGCACGGAGGGCAGCACAGCCAGCCAGATCCAGGTGCTGTTGGGTGATCTGAACATTGGCGTCGCTGACGCCGGCGAGCAGCGCTTCTCGGTCGAGAAGATCATCGAACACCCGGAGTACACGATCCCTTTTGTCAGTGGCTGGGACTTCTCGCTGCTGAAGCTGAAGGATCGTGAGATCACCTTCAGCAGCACCATCTCTCCGGTCTGCCTGCCGGAAGCCGGCCAGAGCTACGCCGGCGCCACGGCCATCGCTAGCGGCTACGGCCGTGTGGGCGCCAACCTACCGGAAGCCACCATCCTGCAGCACGTCGAGCTTCCTGTGCAGAGTCAGAGTAGCTGCCTTAGAGTGTGGAATAACTTCGTCGGCGTCATCATCAGCAGCTCCATGATCTGCGCCGGCGGCTCTGGTGACGAGTCGGTCTGCAATGGCGACAGCGGCGGCCCGCTGGTGACCGAGGTCTCTGGCAGGTTCCGCCTGATCGGCGTCGTCTCCTTCGGCGTGCCGTGCGCCGTCGCCAACACGCCGGACGTGTTCGCTCGCGTTACCGAGGCCCTCGACTGGATCGCCTCCACCACCACTGACGCCATCACCTGCAGCCCGTAGGTGACCGGTCGCCGCTCGATCGATCCTGATCTTGATCCTCGATTCTGTGCCCGCGGTGGCGAGACATCCCCGCGAGACATCCCCGCAAGACATCCCCGCGGTTCCCCGCGGTGGCGAGACATCCAGGTCGATGCGACCAGGCTGCTCAAAAAGGGGAGCACATGATAGTATCTTGCTAGGATGTTCTTATGGCACTGGGGAAGGAGATCGGTAAACCCAAGGAGCATGACCAGCCAGGAATATTTGGGATATACAGTGACAGCCTTACGTCACTGTCGTTTGGGCCTGTTTTGTGACTTTCTTCTCCTCACGTTTCCTTTTCCCTCACGTTTGGGGATTGGTATAATTAGTTTATGTTGTTTTGGTTGTGGTTGTGCTATCACGTACTAGAGCATTAATAAATGAACTAGTTTTCTGCTTGAATGCTATGCGTCTATTTCGGGTTCCACAAACTGACGAGTTGGAGTCAGTCGGCCGGACAAACTGAAGACATAGAGGTAGTACCATGCTTATTTGGCATGAGTGACACACTATTACAACATTTTAAATGCAACAAATTATGACACAGAATCATTATATAGCTTTGTCTTTTGCGTCATTTGTAGTCAACGGTCTGGACCAACAGTTAAAAATTGACAGGAAATGAAGCATTCAAATGCAATTTATGTTTAATATCATCAAATAATTGAGTCTTCATGGAATCTGTACATCCAAGTTCCAGTCATAACTTCCAGTTCACACGCTAAGTACACTAAGTACACACGTCCCTGACAAAGTAGCCTGCGTCCCTTACTTGTCGTGTCCCTTACGTGTGCCTTACTTTACGATTGCTGGTAAACGCAACGCTGCTTCAATCGGCCGTCACGCGCCTCGTATACCGAGCTCTCTCCTTATAATTGAATTTATTGTGCGACGAAAGGTGTTCTCGTGCCGTCTTACTCGCTTCCATTCTCCGAAGAGATAAGGGGTTTCCGCTGAGGATCTGACCGCCGAGCAGGTGGACGACTTTAGCACTTTGTCCCAGTCGGGCCGCGGATCGCTGCCGACTCGTTAGTAACTAACTGATGAGCACTAAAATGTTGCACACATTTTGGAACTCGGTGGCCTCCAAGCTTTCCACTGCCCGTGAATGCAACAGTGGTCACGTGAAAGCTTGTTCAAAATACTCGTTTGGTATATAAATGTATGTTTTTGGATCCGCCACTCTTAACCCGCGTTTTTCCGGGGTCTCAGCAGAACACCATTGACCGGGGGAGGGGGGAGGGGGCAAATAGTGCCCCTCGTTATCTCCGGTTCCAATGGTCGCAGCGAGACGCGCAATGCGTATTCGAAATCTCTCAATGAGACATATCTAATGCATAGTCGAAATTTTCGAATTGAGGTCACATATCAGGTCAAGGTCGGGTCAAAGGTCAAAATGGATGCATTTTAATTTATGGACCATACTTTCCATCCAAACCCTTTGATTGCGACCATGATCACCCAAAGTCTTCACAAAGGTAAATACACATCCCGAATGACCTAAAATGATATTGTTGACAAAGGTCAAGGTCAGGTCACAAAAGGTCACTATACGCATACAATTTCCGAAAGTCATGTAATGCATGTTTTATGGGCTATTTTACGCGTAGCATTTGATAGTGATGGCCATTTTACCATCTGACCTAATTTAAGTGAAGTTAGTGTCAAGCTTAGGTCAAATTGTCCGCCCCTGTAGCTCAGTTGGGAGAGCACTGGACTCCTGACCTCACCCGGTAGTGGCGGCCCAGGTTCGAGTCGCTTCGGCGCTCGCTATTTGCTCCTGACTGGGATGGCCTGCGGCCGGTGGCAGCGGTCGCACTCAAGGTCAGATGACGTCAGAGAGCGGGGCGGACCGTGTCCAGGTAGGTCCAGGCACGTACAAATTTCGTTTCTAAATTCAGCCGAATGCCAGGAATTGCTTGATCGGCTGGTGGGGTCAGGGCCTGGGCAACAAGCCATGCTTAGCGCGGGGTCTGACCTCGGGATTCCATCCATTCAAAAACATTCGGACTAAATTTATATATAAAAAAGTTCAGGTCTCATATGGTCAAAATTTGAAATTGATAAATATAAATACAAAAGGCATGTTTCTAGACTAGTTTTGTCTCAGAAATACAGTACTGGCATTTATGTGTCTTCATCTGGTCAATACAAGCAAAAAAAACGCAATTTCACAATATGACGCCATGAGTCACATATGGTCAAAATTTGAAATTGATAAATCTAAATACAAAAGACTTTATCTGTCTTTATCTGGTCAATACAAGCAATAACATAACAATATGACGTAATGAGTTACTCATACTTAGGGAGCCATAAGTCAGTCAAAACTGGTGAGATTCATTTTACATTTGTTTTGTGTATTGCTTGAACACCATTCTTTTACATATATTCCGTTTTTTTAATATTTGTAAAAAAGCAAGAAAAAGTTGTTCTGCCCCCAGAAAAAATAACAACGAAGATTTCAAAATGACGAGATAGCTGTTTGATAGAAAGTTCAATTTCCTATCTTTTCATTTTTTGGCTTGAGTTTATCTTAAAATGTCACTATTTTGCAGCTACTTTAAATTTGTGTGATTTTATCGCTACTTTCACGTATAGTGACGTCACAAAATGGTGTATATCTTTTTAAAATCAACGAAATTACTTGAATTTTTCTGAGCCGACGTAGAATTGATGTGGAAGAAGCTACTGCAAGTCTCAGGTTAATATCTTTAACGGTGGTCAAACGCGGGTTAACCCGCGCGGCGCTGGGGTCTCCTGCCGAACGCGCGGTGATGGGGGTGGGGGTAGATTTTTCTCCCCCTCATATATTCTGAACCAATGACCGCAGTGAGACACGCAAGGTGGAGATCGAAAGCTCTCAATGAGGCGAATCTAATACATACCCGAAATTCTGAAAATAGGGTAACATGCCAGGTCACAGTCAAGCCAAAGGTCAAAATCGAGTTGAGTTGATGGGCCATACTTCCATTCAAAGCCTTAGATTACGACCATTTTCGAACAAAAAGCTCTCCAAGGTATGACACATCAACCACATTACCGAAAGTGAAATTGTAAGCAAAGGTCAAGGTCAGGTCACAAAATGTCACTATTGGCAAGAGGTCTACGAAAATCATGCGCCACATGTTTAGGGTATAATTCGATAGCAGTAGCCATTTTCATACCCTGATCCCATAGGTGATCAGGGTATGAAGTTGGCATAGATGGCCCTTAGGTGAAGTTCAGGTCAAGGTCAGATCGCAGAAGGTCAAAATTTGAAATTGATTAATCTAAGCAAAAAAGGCATGTTTCTAGACTAGTTGTATCTCATAAATACAGTGGTGGCATTTATTTGTCTGTATCTGCTCAGTAAAATTAAAAAAATGCAACAACAAAAAAATGACGGCATGAGTTACTTATACTTAGGGAGCCATACAGGGGTGGTGAAGTGTCCTTATGGATAACGTCGGGGACAAAATGCTCCTTCTCATGAAGTACTCGGGGGTCAAAATGCCAGCAAAATTCATTACTATGTCATTCCTGTGAAAATTCACTAAGCGATCATGTCCTTAGATATACTGATCGTCAAAACCACTTCAGATGTATTATTCACTTAATCATCATATTCATCACGGTAGTATGTATGCACATTTCCATTTTTTTTTATTAGCAGTTGCGTTTCAGCTCTTGATTGACAATCATTTACATTTACATTTAACAAAAAAAAAATCCGACGGAAAAATATCCGGATGATAGATTCAACACGTGGGGTCACTGAATCAAAAATGCACCTGGGTTATCAAGAATAGCCTATAATAACATGATACAAAAGGAATTGGCCTGATATCATGCGTATCCTCAGAATAGGAAGCATTTGAATATTTCCCCATTGACTTATAATGGGGAGGTCACGAAATTGACCTGACCTTAGGTCACCGATATAAAACAAAATGAGATAAACGAATTGTAGGTACCACTACCCTTATGAAATCCTGTAAGTACGAAATCGATCGGCCAAAAACTGTGGCTGTGGTACGACCGTACACTTTTTTTGGAGGTGGGGCCACGTGACCTGGCCTGGTGACCTGACCTGAGATGACCCGATGATGGTTTGGAGGATCCTCAGAAAGATCCCAAAATGAATGCCTTGGCTCCGTCTCTTCTGCTGAATGCCAGCCTACATCAAGGCCTACATCAAGACGCCAGCCTATACACACCAGCCTACATCAATACATCAAGGCAACAGGCCTGTGAGTTTCTTTCTGACGATTTGTCACAAACTGCTGCTTATCCCATGTCAAGCTTGTGACACGCTTCTCTCACGCAAGGCCATATAACCAGGTAAATACACGAGCCATTTGACCTTGAGCCTTCCGACCCCCCCATCAACTTCAGTTCCTCATGATTTCGCACAATCCAACTGGCCTGTTCTTGGTGAACGTCGTGTTGGTCTGAAAGTGCCGAACAGGACTCCTGGGAGAGGATTGTTTATTTTGACCAGAACAGTTCACCTACGTGTTCAAAATGGTAATTAGTCACCATGTCCAAATGTCTACAATGGATTTCAGCACGTGCTTATGAAAACAAAATCCTTTGCTCGTGACTTGTTTATTTGTGGGTTATTCATTCGCGATCACCCTGTACTTCTTTCGGAGTTCATGATCGGTGTTTTCCCTCCACTAGCGAAACGCTTTCGTATCAATCAGTTCAACGTTGAATACCACTCATTTCTCAACAAATCGCATACAACTAATAGGTCGCCGTCCGGGGCCAAGCTAAACTGCCGATTGCAATGCACTTCTTTAAATGCTTGTTGATTGTTCATAAAAGTTTGACACATAATCGCAAAAGATAGAGTGCAGGAAACATATTGCATACTTTCATGATAAATAACAATGCGTACAGGGAGGCTAATTTACTGAATTCGTTTCCGAGTACTTGCTGAGTACTGACCGTTATAAGCGTGGATCGCTTATCAACTATAACATGAAATATCTTTCGGTAGGAATGTTTATATGCAAAATGTGATCAATTTATCATATATTTTGGTCTCGTCTATCGATTGCAAGTAATAACTCCATTTTTGTGGAAAAGGTGAATATTTCCATTTAAGGTTAATTGTTAAGCGAATGCCTTTAGCGCCAGAGCAAGAGTCAATCGCTGGTGACTTTGCAAGTGGAGAAGTTCATGTTCGTCATAGCGCGACACGAACGACTTGCCATCAGTCCGAAGTATGAAGACCATGGCGGCAGAATGCTGTATGGCAGGCATGGTCATGGCCGCACCATCTTACAAGTTGGTGTGGCAGTGCTACACCAACTTCCTGACTTTATTTGTACTTTTAAAGGGAATAATACACCTTTAACATTAGTTTTAACTGAGATAGCCAGATTGTCGGGAGTACTGAGAAATCTCCAAATCTTAAATTTGTATTTCCAAAACGACCTAGTTGCTGAGTTTCAAAGCAAAAACCGTTGGGTATATTTGATCATATTTTAAAGGAACAAATCTTGTAACGTTTCGCATACGTCTTTAGTATTCCTACCGCACTTCGTTTTCGCCAGGGTATAATAGAACAACGTGTTCGCTATTTGGACCGGCCGCCACCGAAACGCATTGACTTCATGTGTTCATGAGCTAGACATATTATTGGCCATAACTTTGTCAATTTGCATTGGATTTCCAATTGAAAATAATACCGACACTCGTCTTGAAAAGGCACACCTTTTGAAGGGTGGCTCGTACCGGTAGCTGCAATATTCTCCGCAATAGAATCACATGCACCTGTAACTGCGATACATTAGGGGTACATTCTGCCTGTGGATACAGTTTTAAGTAAATACCTCTGTCAATTGTGAACCGATTTCCAATTGAAAATTACCAATAGATGCTTAGTGATAAGACGCATTTGTTGATTGTTGGCTGGTCGGTGTTGATGCAATATATTGATTCAATTTTGACAAAGTTTGTTTATTGTTTACGTTGAAGTCCCGCTTAGCTCGAAATATTATTGACTATAACTTTGTCAATTTTCATTGGATTTCCAATCGAAAATAATGTCCACACTCGTCTTAAAAAGGCACACCTTTTGATGTGTGGCTAGTACCGGTAGCTGCAATATTTATTTACATCCACCATATACCGATGAACACACAAACACATTTGTGGGTAGGTATATCACATTTATTTATGCACATGAACATTATGGGTATGTGTTCTCGCAACGCCACTCCAACTCGACTCATACAAGGCCATAGTGTAAACATTCACACATTTTCAATCGCGACCAATATACTCGGAGAGTCGCGACCCAGCGAATGAGGTTGTTAGTGTTGCTTACATATTCTGATTCAAGGATAGGCTTTTGCCGGTATGACGTCACAACTCGTTTTGGTGACGCAAAATTATTGTGACGTCATATGTATTAATGCCAATATTTCTCCAACTATGACAAATTTGTACGTTTTTTTCCTCGCAAAAACGAATGCCAGAACCGTAATCCGGACGCTCTTTTTTATCATTCCACGTTATTTTCCCAAGGTGTACTATTCCCTTTAAATGTGTCATTTTATGAGTTACTGGTCAAAAATGTAAAAAATTGCCTAATGTTTTTTTTTTTTTTTTTTTTTTTTCCTGTTTGTCCCACCAAAGGGATAGTTTATTCAATGCCCACATATCTAAATCAACACACACACACAGACCAACACAAACCGCACTGCACACAGTCGTGACACAGCACTGCACCGTCTCTCTACGGTTCGCGGCTTCATCCCTCCGACTCGCACCAAAGCAGCCTGCCTAAACTAAACATAATCAACTCACCTAAATAAGCCTAAACATAATCAACTCACCCCACAGCAGTCAAGTACATGTACACAAGAGGCTTGTGCGTGTGCGCGCGCGCGCGTGCGTGTGTGTGTGTGCCCGTGCGCGTGCGTGTGTGTGTGTGTAGTAGTGTAGTAGTAGTGTGTGCATGTGCGTGTTGTGTGCGTGTATGTAAATGTTTACGTGTGTATGTCTGTGTTGTGCTTGTGGTTGTGATTATGGGTGTTGGCGTCAGGACACGAGCGAGCACGTGCGCAAAAATAATTACTGGAGGATACGCTTTAATGTTTTCCATTTATTTTCGAAGTTATCAGGTTTGTTCTTAAGCATGCTGGCAAGTTGTTCTTTTTCTGCTTCAATTCTTAATAAGTTCATCATATGAGAGGCTTCCGGTTTTTTGCCAGCATTGCGAGATCTGTAAATGACTGCTTTTGCTATGGTGATCAATAGTGTTTGAAGTGCATCTGTTTCCTGTGGGAAGAACCACGATTGTTCACCGAGGTGAAAATGTATTTGGTACTCAGTGGACAGTTTTCTCTTTATATTCTGTAGAAATGCTTGTGTATCTGGACACTGCCAGAATAAGTGAGTTATTGTTTCAGTGTCGCGCGCGCAAAATGTACAAGTGCTGTTGTCGGATATCTTGATAGTAAATAGAAACTTATTAGTTGTGATAATCCTGGTTATAATTCTGTAATGAAGGTAAAGTAAATATACGGATTTCGTAGCATTTTTAACATGCATCAAACTCCCTTCTTGATGGAATCCGATATCACGGTTCCATTTCTGCTTGAGTTTTGCATCAGTAGTGTCACATTTCTTCCTCAATGCATTTATTAATAGTGAATAGTAATATCTAGTGATATTTGGCTTATTAAAGAAAAATTGCAACTTGAATGGAATATTCGGTCTTTCGAATGAAATGTGTGTTGCGTTTCTGACGTTATTAGGTAAGCTACGGATTAATGATTCGTAGCACAGGAATGTCATTGAGATTCGGTATTGCACTTTTATTTCTTCTCGTGACAGTATATTTCCATTATCTGTATTAAAAAGATCACCAATAAATCTTAGTCCTCGATCATTCCATTGCGGGACAATGGAAGTTTTATATTTTGTATAGTCTGAGAACCATATCTGCTCTCTCATGATGTTTTCTGGTTGAAGGCTCAGCATTTTATTTAATTGGATAAGAGATTTCACCACATCACTCCAGAATTCATTTTTCATTTGCGCCTTTACCACTATCAGCTGTGCCGTGCCATACGTAAGCAGCTTAAATGGGTCTAAATGTTCTAGCTTTGTAACGGTTGTCCAAACAGCCGTAGAATTGACTAACCGTTTTAGCCATGACAATTTCAAACTGTGAATGAATGATGTTAAATCAGTCATTTGGAGGCCATCAAATTTTTGATTCTGAATCACTTTCATTCTTTTAACAAGGTCCGGTTTGTTATTCCATGAGAAATGGAATAACAAACCGGACCTGGAATAACAAACCGGACCTTGTTCGCGGTCACCGGCCGACTCATTTTGGAACTCGGTGGCCTCCAAGCTTTCCACTGCCCGTGAATGCAACAGTGGTCACGTGAAAGCTTGTTCAAAATACTCGTTTGGTATATAAATGTATGTTTTTGGATCCGCCACTCTTAACCCGCGTTTTTCCGGGGTCTCAGCAGAACACCATTGACCGGGGGAGGGGGGGGGGGGCAAATAGTGCCCCTCGTTATCTCCGGTTCCAATGGTCGCAGCGAGACGCGCAATGCGTATTCGAAATCTCTCAATGAGACATATCTAATGCATAGTCGAAATTTTCGAATTGAGGTCACATATCAGGTCAAGGTCGGGTCAAAGGTCAAAATGGATGCATTTTAATTTATGGACCATAATTTCCATCCAAACCCTTTGATTGCGACCATGATCACCCAAAGTCTTCACAAAGGTAAATACACATCCCGAATGACCTAAAATGATATTGTTGACAAAGGTCAAGGTCAGGTCACAAAAGGTCACTATACGCATACAATTTCCGAAAGTCATGTAATGCATGTTGTATGGGCTATTTTACGCGTAACATTTGATAGTGATGGCCATTTTACCATCTGACCTAATTTAAGTGAAGTTAGTGTCAAGCTTAGGTCAAATTGTCCGACCCTGTAGCTCAGTTGGTAGAGCACTGGACTCCTGACCTCACCCGGTAGTGGCGGCCCAGGTTCGAGTCGCTTCGGCGCTCGCTATTTGCTCCTGACTGGGATGGCCTGCGGCCGGTGGCAGCGGTCGCACTCAAGGTCAGATGACGTCAGAGAGCGGGGCGGACCGTGTCCAGATAGGTCCAGGCACGTACAAATTTCGTTTCTAAATTCAGCCGAATGCCAGGAATTGCTTGATCGGCTGGTGGGGTCAGGGCCTGGGCAACAAGCTATGCTTAGCGCGGGGTCTGACCTCGGGATTCCATCCATTCAAAAACATTCGGACTAAATTTATATATAAAAAAGTTCAGGTCTCATATGGTCAAAATTTGAAATTGATAAATATAAATACAAAAGGCATGTTTCTAGACTAGTTTTGTCTCAGAAATACAGTACTGGCATTTATGTGTCTTCATCTGGTCAATACAAGCAAAAAAAAACACGCAATTTCACAATATGACGCCATGAGTCACATATGGTCAAAATTTGAAATTGATAAATCTAAATACAAAAGACTTTATCTGTCTTTATCTGGTCAATACAAGCAATAACATAACAATATGACGTAATGAGTTACTCATACTTAGGGAGCCATAAGTCAGTCAAAACTGGTGAGATTCATTTTACATTTGTTTTGTGTATTGCTTGAACACCATTCTTTCACATATATTCCGTTTTTTTTAATATTTGTAAAAAAGCAAGAAAAAGTTGTTCTGCCCCCAGAAAAAATAACAACGAAGATTTCAAAATGACGAGATAGCTGTTTGATAGAAAGTTCAATTTCCTATCTTTTCATTTTTGGCTTGAGTTTATCTTAAAATGTCACTATTTTGCAGCTACTTTAAATTTGTGTGATTTTATCGCTACTTTCACGTATAGTGACGTCACAAAATGGTGTATATCTTTTTAAAATCAACGAAATTACTTGAATTTTTCTGAGCCGACGTAGAATTGATGTGGAAGAAGCTACTGCAAGTCTCAGGTTAATATCTTTAACGGTGGTCAAACGCGGGTTAACCCGCGCGGCGCTGGGGTCTCCTGCCGAACGCGCGGTGATGGGGGTGGGGGTAAATTTTTCTCCCCCCTCATATATTCTGAACCAATGACCGCAGTGAGACACGCAAGGTGGAGATCGAAAGCTCTCAATGAGGCGAATCTAATACATACCCGAAATTCTTAAAATAGGGTAACATGCCAGGTCACAGTCAGGCCAAAGGTCAAAATCGAGTTGAGTTGATGGGCCATACTTCCATTCAAAGCCTTAGATTACGACCATTTTCGAACAAAAAGCTCTCCAAGGTATGATACATCAACCACATTACCGAAAGTGAAATTGTAAGCAAAGGTCAAGGTCAGGTCACAAAATGTCACTATTGGCAAGAGGTCTACGAAAATCATGCGCCACATGTTTAGGGTATAATTCGATAGCAGTAGCCATTTTCATACCCTGATCCCATAGGTGATCAGGGTATGAAGTTGGCATAGATGGCCCTTAGGTGAAGTTCAGGTCAAGGTCAGATCGCAGAAGGTCAAAATTTGAAATTGATTAATCTAAGCAAAAAGGCATGTTTCTAGACTAGTTGTATCTCATAAATACAGTGGCGGCATTTATTTGTCTGTATCTGCTCAGTAAAATTTAAAAAAATGCAACAACAAAAAAATGACGGCATGAGTTACTTATACTTAGGGAGCCACACAGGGGTGGTGAAGTGTCCTTATGGACAACGTCGGGGACCAAATGCTCCTTCTCATGAAGTACTCGGGGGTCAAAATGCCAGCAAAAATCATTACTATGTCATTCCTGTGAAAATTCACTAAGCGATCATGTCCTTAGATATACTGATCGTCAAAACCACTTCAGATGTATTATTCACTTAATCATCATATTCATCACGGTAGTATGTATGCACATTTCCATTTTTTTATTAGCAGTTGCGTTTCAGCTCTTGATTGACAATCATTTACATTTACATTTAACAAAAAAAAATCCGACGAAAAAATATCCGGACGATAGATTCAACACGTGGGGTCACTGAATCAAAAATGCACCTGGGTTATCAAGAATAGCCTATAATAACATGATCCAAAAGGAATTGGCCTGATATCATGCGTATCCTCAGAATAGGAAGCATTTGAATATTTCCCCATTGACTTATAATGGGGAGGTCACGAAACTGACCTGACCTTAGGTCACCGATATAAAACAAAATGAGATAAACGAATTGTAGGTACCACTACCCTTATGAAATCCTGTAAGTACGAAATCGATCGGCCAAAAACTGTGGCTGTGGTACGACCGTACACTTTTTTTTTGGAGGTGGGGTCACGTGACCTGGCCTGGTGACCTGACCTGAGATGACCCGATGATGGTTTGGAGGATCCTCAGAAAGATCCCAAAATGAAAGCCTTGGCTCCGTCTCTTCTGCTGAATGCCAGCCTACATCAAGGCCTACATCAAGACGCCAGCCTATACACACCAGCCTACATCAATACATCAAGGCAACAGGCCTGTGAGTTTCTTTCTGGCGATTTGTCACAAACTGCTGCTTATTCCATGTCAAGCTTGTGACACGCTTCTCTCACGCAAGGCCATATAACCAGGTAAATACACGAGCCATTTGACCTTGAGCCTTCCGACCCCCCCCCCCCCATCAACTTCAGTTCCTCATGATTTCGCACAATCCAACTGGCCTGTTCTTGGTGAACGTCGTGTTGGTCTGAAAGTGCCGAACAGGGCTCCTGGGAGAGGATTGTTTATTTTGACCAGAACAGTTCACCTACGTGTTCAAAATGGTAATTAGTCACCATGTCCAAATGTCTACAATGGATTTCAGCACGTGCTTATGAAAAAAAATCCTTTGCTCGTGACTTGTTTATTTGTGGGTTATTCATTCGCGATCACCCTGTACTTCTTTCGGAGTTCATGATCGGTGTTTTCCCTCCACTAGCGAAACGCTTTCGTATCAATCAGTTCAACGTTGAATACCACTCATTTCTCAACAAATCGCATACAACTAATAGGTCGCCGTCCGGGGCCAAGCTAAACTGCCGATTGCAATGCACTTCTTTAAATGCTTGTTGATTGTTCATAAAAGTTTGACACATAATCGCAAAAGATAGAGTGCAGGAAACATATTGCATACTTTCATGATAAATAACAATGCGTACAGGGAGGCTAATTTACTGAATTCGTTTCCGAGTACTTGCTGAGTACTGACCGTTATAAGCGTGGATCGCTTATCAACTATAACATGAAATATCTTTCGGTAGGAATGTTTATATGCAAAATGTGATCAATTTATCATATATTTTGGTCTCGTCTATCGATTGCAAGTAATAACTCCATTTTTGTGGAAAAGGTGAATATTTCCATTTAAGGTTAATTGTTAAGCGAATGCCTTTAGCGCCAGAGCAAGAGTCAATCGCTGGTGACTTTGCAAGTGGAGAAGTTCATGTTCGTCATAGCGCGACACGAACGACTTGCCATCAGTCCGAAGTATGAAGACCATGGCGGCAGAATGCTGTATGGCAGGCATGGTCATGGCCGCACCATCTTACAAGTTGGTGTGGCAGTGCTACACCAACTTCCTGACTTTATTTGTACTTTTAAAGGGAATAATACACCTTTAACATTAGTTTTAACTGAGATAGCCAGATTGTCGGGAGTACTGAGAAATCTCCAAATCTTAAATTTGTATTTCCAAAACGACCTAGTTGCTGAGTTTCAAAGCAAAAACCGTTGGGTATATTTGATCATATTTTAAAGGAACAAATCTTGTAACGTTTCGCATACGTCTTTAGTATTCCTACCGCACTTCGTTTTCGCCAGGGTATAATAGAACAACGTGTTCGCTATTTGGACCGGCCGCCACCGAAACGCATTGACATCATGTGTTCATGAGCTAGACATATTATTGGCCATAACTTTGTCAATTTGCATTGGATTTCCAATTGAAAATAATACTACCGACACTCGTCTTGAAAAGGCACACCTTTTGAAGGGTGGCTCGTACCGGTAGCTGCAATATTCTCCGCAATAGAATCACATGCACCTGTAACTGCGATACATTAGGGGTACATTCTGCCTGTGGATACAGTTTTAAGTAAATACCTCTGTCAATTGTGAACCGATTTCCAATTGAAAATTACCAATAGATGCTTAGTGATAAGACGCATTTGTTGATTGGTGGCTGGTCGGTGTTGATGCAATATATTGATTCAATTTTGACAAAGTTTGTTTATTGTTTACGTTGAAGTCCCGCTTAGCTCGAAATATTATTGACTATAACTTTGTCAATTTTCATTGGATTTCCAATCGAAAATAATGTCCACACTCGTCTTAAAAAGGCACACCTTTTGATGTGTGGCTAGTACCGGTAGCTGCAATATTTATTTACATCCACCATATACCGATGAACACACAAACACATTTGTGGGTAGGTATATCACATTTATTTATGCACATGAACATTATGGGTATGTGTTCTCGCAACGCCACTCCAACTCGACTCATACAAGGCCATAGTGTAAACATTCACACATTTTCAATCGCGACCAATATACTCGGAGAGTCGCGACCCAGCGAATGAGGTTGTTAGTGTTGCTTACATATTCTGATTCAAGGATAGGCTTTTGCCGGTATGACGTCACAACTCGTTTTGGTGACGCAAAATTATTGTGACGTCATATGTATTAATGCCAATATTTCTCCAACTATGACAAATTTGTACGTTTTTTTCCTCGCAAAAACGAATGCCAGAACCGTAATCCGGACACTCTTTTTTATCATTCCACGTTATTTTCCCAAGGTGTACTATTCCCTTTAAATGTGTCATTTTATGAGTTACTGGTCAAAAATGTAAAAAATTGCCTAATGTTAGCCAAATTTGTTAGGCAACCAAATTTATAAAACAATCAAACACACATTGTTATAGGTAAAATGAATATTGACACCTAAAGGTAAGTACTTATATTAAAATTGCAATTCAGTAATGGGAGTTAGTCTTACACACAAAAATGGAACAAGTAACTTAATACAAGCCTGACAAAACAATATCAAGCCAGAAAGCAGATGACGACAAAGGATTTCCTAAATACAGCAATAGATCACAGAGCATAACAAATCTAGTTAAAAATTCACAGCTAGTAACAAAATGTATCTACCATCCCAACAATATTATCAGTTTCATTCAAGAAACCTTCAAACTCATACTCATATACTAAGGTATCAATTTATATTAGGCACAAAGGATTTCCCAAAACCTCAAATTGCAGGGCCTATTTTAACATGTTAACTGGGGGAGGGGGATGCCCCCCCCCCCCCCAGTGAGCCGTTTTGCCCCCCAGTCAAGAAATGTTGCCCACCCTGATCTCAGTATTTCCATGTCATTTTTCGCTTGATAGGTATACAATTAAAATAAAATATGCTTACCTGGTGATAAATGTATACAAATCCAATGCAAATGCCATGATATCCCAAAATTTTAGTATTTCCCAGCCAAAACAAGTATCTTTGAATTATTTCCGGAATATCTCGAATTTCAATATCCTTTGAACAATTGCTCATTATAAGCGGCAGAGTGGGGGAGATCGGGGGTTGTTGGATCAGGAACGTCGCCAAACAATTTGGAGTGGGTGGTGGGGGAATTGCTGAACCGATTGTGTTCAAATGTGGTGTGTGGTTAGGGGATCTCGGACCAAAATTTTAGCCCCCCCCTCATTCTCGAACCCTAGATTCTCTAGTGGGTCCCGGCACGACACGGATGTTGATGTAAAGACAACTGCCCATCGCCTAATTACTATTATTATTAGATGCTGACAGACGCTGGCGGATCCAGCCTCTCTCCGTGGGTTGGGGCATCTTTTTGTGGCAAAAGGTACCCCTTTTTCTCCGGAGTTGGGACGGCCACATTATTTGTGGTATTCGAGCTTAAGAAATTCACTTTTCAAATTCACAAAAAAATGATTTTGTGGCTTTTTTCCCAAAAAAAATCCTTATTTTTATTTTTGGGTCAAATACAAAAAAAATCGTAAATCCGAGATCGCCATTTTCAAGAGAATGTCATTTCTTTTCTTTTCACATTTTTTTTTGCAATTTGCTTCAAAACTCGATTTTCTACGATTGTTCAAACATTTATCGTATTTCCACCAAAAATGACATGACATGACATAATTAAAACGTCATTATCTACCAAAATACCACATCAATGTCATTGTAATTTGATGAGAAGACGTAGAATTGATGCAGCATAAGGTACTGAAAGTTTGACGTTGATATCTATCATAGTTTTCAAGTTATTGAGAAAATCCGTGAGGGAGGGCAGATTCTGCCCCCCCCCCCCCCAGCCAGGGCCTAATTTAACATGTTAACTGGGGGGGGGGGGGGGGGGCAAATGCCCCCTCTCCCCAGTGAGCCGTCTTGCCCCCCCCCCCAGTCAATAAATGTTGCCCACCCTGATTTCAGTATTTCCATGTCATTTTTCGCTTGATCGGTATTCAATTAAAATAAAATATGCATACTTGGTGATAAATGTATACAAATCCAATGCAAATGTCATGATATTGCTAAGTTTGAGTATTTCCTAGCCAAAATAAGTATCTTTGAATTATTTCCGGAATATCTCGAATTGCAATATCCTTTGAACAATTGCTCATTATTAGCGGCTGAGTGGGGGAGATCAGGGGTTGTTGGATCAGGAACGTCGCCACACAATTTTGAGTGGGTGGGCAACTGCTGAGCCGATTGTGTTCATATTTGGTGTGTGGTTAAAATAGTTCACCTTCGGAAAATTTTCAGAACACGATTTTATTATATTGTTTAATACAGTTCCTTTTTTTCCTTTTCAAAAATGGTCCTACATCGCGCCAATTCAGGACAGAAGGTCGTAAATTATTAATGTTATGGTGTGCGTTATTGGTCTGCGCATGCTCAGACCAGTGCTGGCACTCTCAGACGGTACGGTATATCATATATGCGCCGTATTCTTTCGCCAAAAAGTCAAATATCTTCGGCTGGAGAGTCTTTTCAGCCAAGAAAAGTTGCAGATAAAGATTTCTCAACACGGGCTACAAAACTGCTATGTCAGTCCAAAATCCCATGTTGAAGGTGAACTATTTCCTTTAAGGATCTCTCAGCCGCCACTTTCCACAAGTCAGGGGTGGGGGTGCTTCTGCACGTACGCACGTGTGCACCACGTATTTGTATCTCAGAAACTACTTCCCTGATCGAGTTGGAATTCACCATACATGTCCTTCGCGTTCGCTCGTTCATCACCAACCACGACGCCTTACTGGTTCAGTAAAACAAAAGTGATGGAAGAAAAATGACGAATGCCGAATGACCTCAGGGTGAATAGATTTTACCTCGTGGAGGTCACATGATACAAATACCATGTGGATCTTTGCATTGGCGGATCCACAACGGGTGGTTTGGGGGAATTAAAAAAAGTCTCACACAATTCTGAAAACGCATCGGATTTGGTTTGCTTATGAATTGATAGCTGATTTAACCATCGCCCGGGTAGGGGAGGGGGCGGATGCCACCCCCTCGGTTTTCAGAAATAACTTGCGTAGTTTCCAAACCGATTACGATGAAACTTTCCGTACCCTACTTTTGAACAATTTGACACATACTCTAATTGTTATGTTCTAACCCACATAACCCGTGACCTTTGACCTGTTTCTCAAGGCCATGTCATGAGCAACATGCGTCCCGTAGTATCGATGCTTGTAACTTGTGCAGTTTTCGAGTGTGTGTGGTTCAGGAGCATATGCAAAGGTGTTTCCAGGTGACAGTTGTGGTTTTCACTGAGATTGTGACATCGATTGACCTTTTCAATGGTCAACTGAGGTCATTGACCTCCGATGACCTCAGTTGATTTTGTTTTGCTTCTGGCGGTTTCTAGGACAGCTTGTGACGCTGCTTTCAAATTTGGGATCCATTTTACATAATTATATGTTCCACTGGGGTAATGGGCTTCCACAGGTCAACCGAGGTCACTGACCTCAGATGACCTGACCTGACCTTTATGGAATTTGCCAGTTTCTAGGACATTTTGTAATGCTGATTTCAAATGTGGCACCCATTAAGCATTATGATATGCTCATTCACGATTCTAGCTCGATAAAATTCTCGATAAAAATAAAAAGGTCATTGACATGACCTCAGAGGTCAGCTATTGACCCAAGACCTTACAATCGGGTGTCAGCGGCTTCCTCTCGTCACAAGAAACACACTCGTCTTTGAATCGAAGCTCTAGCTCAATTAGGGGCGAAACTCTAAGGGGGGTCGTACCCGGACCCGGACCCCCCCCCCCCCTACCCGGACACGTAGTGATTTTGCCCTACCCGGGCGAGGGTTAAAGCTAACTTTCCTTAGTAAAGGTTGCTTAGATTTTCTTCTATATCAGGAACTGGGTCAATCTTGCGCTGATTTCAGGAGAGCGGGTCAGAGGGCCCCCTGAATACGTCGAATGGCCCCATAGCCAGCACAGAGGGGCCCCTGGGTAGGTCGAAAGGCATGTCAGCAGGGCGACACAGCAGCCCGCGCAGTCCCTTGCCAGGTCATAAGGGCCCCTGAGCAGGCTTGAGGGCCCTTGGACAGACCCCAGAGGGCCCCTAGGAAGTTCAAAGGGCCCCTGTGCAGGTCAGAGGGGCCCCAACCAGACCGAAAGGGCCCCTAGGTGGGTCAGGACGGCCCCTGAACATGCCGAATGGGCCCCTAGTCAGCACGGATGGGTCCCATGGCAGGTCGGAGGGCCCTCGGAGCATGTGTCGCAAGGCGACAAAGCAGCCAGCGCATTCCCTTGCCAGGTTGGAAGGGCCCCTTAGAAGGCTGGAGGGCCCCTGGACAGACCAGATGGGCCCTGGAAAGTTTGAAATGCCCCTGTGCAGATCGGAGGGGCCCCTGACCGGACCAAAAGGGCTCCTGGACGGGTAAGAAGGGCCCCTAACATGCCTAATTGTCCCCTAGCCAGCACGGAGGGGCCCCAGGGCAGGTCGGAGGGCCCCTTGAGCATGTCGGCAGGGCGACAAAGCAGCCAGCGCAGTCCGACCAGAAGAGTCGCTGGGCAGATCGGAGGGCCTCCTGGGCAAGTCAAAGGGGCCCCTAGCTAGACCGAAACGGTCCCTGGGCCGGTCGGAAGGGCCCTTGAACATGCTGGATGAGTTCCTAGCCAGACTGGAGCGGGCCCCTGGGCAGGTCGGAGGGGCCCCTGAGCATGTCCGCAGGGTGACAAAGCAGCCAGCGCAGTCCGACCAGAAGAGTCGCTGGACAGATCGGAGGGGGTCCCTGGGCAGGTCGGAGGAGCCCCTGAGCATATCCGCAGGGTGACAAAGCAGCCAGTTCAGTCCCTGGCCAGGTCGGAAGGACCTCTGAACAGGCCGAATGGGGCCCTTGGCACATAAGAGGGGCTTCTTGGAAGGTCAGAGGAGTCCCTGGTGGGACCGGAAGGGCCCAGAGCAAGTGGAGCTCCCAGATGAAGATTAATTACAAAGAGGGCTTACTAAAAAAAGGTACCCCCATTTTTGGGGGCATCTTTTCGTTGTAAAAAGGTACCTCCATTTTTTCCCTCCGCGGATTTGGGCTGGTCACCTTATTTTGGTATTCGAGCTTCAGAAATTATCTTTTCGAATTCACAAAAAAATGTGGACATCTTTGCGATACAAAAAAATAGGAGTCAAAAACCAAAAAAAAAAAATCCGAGATAGCCATTTGGAAAATAATTTAATTTCCTTCCTTTTGACATTCTTTATTTGCAATTTGCTTTGAAACTCTATTTTTTAACGATTTTTCAAACATTTATTGTTTTTCCGCCAAAAATGGCATGACATGATGTCATTAAAACGTTATTATCTCCCAAAATACTAAATTGATTTCATTGAAATTCCCCCCCCCCCACACTGGGGCGCGTGCCACCAGGGCTGCTTGAATTGCATCAGGTGCGCTGTTTTGTCTATCATTGAAAGTAAGGGATACATAAAACTTCAGTGGCAGCGCTGGGCCCTTGAGACTAGGTATAGGCAAGGCAGCATTGTCATACAAACTTAGGTACCCAATAGCCCAATTTTATTGCCATTACTGCACCAGTAACACACGCAGAGGTGGAGAATTGTCAAAATGCCAGGGGGTGCTTTTCACCGGCGGCTCTCCAATCCAAGTTGTAGCGAGAGGACGAGGAGAGAGGTGGCAGCCGTTATGGCCGCTTAAACGCGACGGACCGTAAAATAAAAGGAAACAAGCGGCACGAAAATGGATCCAAACACCAGTGACAAGATGCATCGAAAACCCAATATGGAGTTTCATGTCATGGTCGCTGGAAGCGAGTTTTGTTTTCACTACGGCTGCCCCCCCCCCCCCCAAAAAAAAACCCGCTTCGAGTCACATAAAAAATCGTAATGTATGTTAACTTGTAAACGATGGGAAGAGAACAAAAAGTCACGTTGCGAACATGTAAACCTTCAAGTCACATAATATCGGCACCGAAATGACGAAGTCGTCAATGCTGACCTGACCGTGTTAACTTTTTTTCCTTTTTTCATTTATTTATTCAATGTATCTCGATATTTCGAACAACCACATACAAGCAACGCAACGCAGAAAAAGCCACGGTCCGGTCGGCAGCAGTCCTGGCAGCTGCACGGCGCGGCCTCGGATATCACAGCGGCGACGGGCGGACATGCCGCAGCGAGAGGTGTGCACTGGCGGATCCAGGGGCGGGGGGGGGGGAGGCAGGGGCAAAAGCCCCCCCCCCCCCCAGCTCGACAGGGGCGGCAATAGAAATTATCAACAAAACAAAAAATCGCTGAAACTGGCGATGAAAATGGGTACTGCCTGCGCAAAAAAACATTACTTGTTGCGAAAGAAAGAAATGTTGTTTTTGCCTCGTTCGTGTTTGCTCTATTTGGTAGCATTTTGGTAACAGTAGCGTTAGAGAAAGTGGCGCGTCTGACGCTATTTTGGAGTGATTCACAACCAACATAAGTTATAATCGTGGGCGGAGAATGCGGTATGGCAGGTATGGCCATGGCCACACCATCTTAAAAGTTGGTGTGGCAGTGCCACACCAACTTCCTGACTTGATTTTTACTTTTGAATGTGACATTTTATGAGTTATTGGTAAAAAATGTAAAAAATAGCCTAATGCAAGCCTGGCAACTAAGTTTATCAAACAATTAAACACACATTGTTATAGGTAAAATGTATATTGACGCCTTAAGGTAAGTACTTATTTTAAAATTGCAATTCAATATTGGGAGTTAGTCCTGCACACTAAAAATGGAACAAGTAACTTAATACAAGCCTGGCAAAACAATATCAAGCAACAAAGCACATGACGACAAAAGGATTTCCTAAATACAGAAATAGATCACAGAACATAACAAATCGAATTAAAAATGCACAGCTAGTAACAAAATGTATCTACCATCCCAACAATATTATCAGTTTCATTCAAGAAGCCTTCAAACTCATACTCATATACCAAGGTATCAATTTATATTAGGCACAAAGTATTTCCCAAAGCCTCAAATTGATAAATAAAACAATCATATGCAAAGCACTACATAAATATCCCCTAAGTTCATAAGTTACCCATAAATTTTACAATAATACATACATTTTGACATCTAATATAAAATAATGCACATTTGTGTGCATCTTAGTCCCTCCAATCTTAGATGTAGTGGTTTACACGTTCCAATAGCAATGCAATATTTCGTCTTTCTTGCGCCAAGAGAAGTGCATTCTAATACTATCAAGTTCTATAGAAATAGTTTTTTTGGAGAAAACAAAGGCGAGAATTTGTGCGAGGAATAAAGGAAAACGGAAAAATAATCAAGTTTCTCATTCCAAAGTGTTTCCAAAGTAAAAACTATTATATGACCGTGGTAAAAACCAAGGTTCTATAACCAGGTAAGGACACGAGCCATTTGACCTTGAGCTCGGAGGACCGCCGTATGACGTCACTGCCGGCAGCCGGCTGGAAGCCAGCAGCCGCCGGCCCACTGGCGGATCCAGGGGGGGGGGGGGGCATCAGGGGCAAACCCCCCCCCCCCCCCCCACACACACACAGGAATCTAGGAGGGGCATTACATACAAGTATGCCCCCCCCCGCGCGTTCCCAATGTATCGTACAATCGTAAAAATTGTCTTTGCAGCAGTCAAAATCCAGCTATACACAGTCAAAAACCGGAAATTTTCGCACCGCTTCGCGGCATGACACAACTTTCGCAATTGCTTATGCAAATTTGAAAAATGGGAAAGTGAATAATTCCATTAAGTGTTTGACAGAGGCTCTACTTGGCGGTCATTGCTGGCACTGGTGGATTCAGGGGGAGGCATCGGGCAAATGCCCCCCCCCCCCCCCTCCCACAGGAATCCGGGAGGGGCATTAAATACCAGTATACCTCCCCCCCCCCCCTCGCGCGTTCCCTGCACTAAATGTGAAAAACAATGAAAACAAACAATGAAACTTCATGAAAACGGAAGTTTTTTCTCGAGTGATTGCATTGGAAGTTTGTATGTATCCCTTTCTTCCAATGATAGACAAAACAACGCTCCTGATGCAATTCAAGCACAAATTCACTTAACCCTTAACACGCTTACCCGGTGACACTTAACCCGCGCCCCGCTGGTGGGTGGGGGGGGGGGGGGGGCAGAATCTGCCCTCCCTCCCGGATTTTCTCAATAACTTGAAAACTATGATAGATATCAACGTTAAACTTTCAGTACCTCGTGCTGCATCCATTCTACGTCTTTGCAACAAATTCCAATGACATTTATGCAGTTTTTGTGGGAGATAATGACGTTATAATGACGTCATGCCATGCCATTTTTTTGTGGAAAAACGATAAATGTTTGAACAATCGTAGAAAATAGAGGTTTGTAGAAAATTGCAAAACAAAAATGTCAAAAGAAAATAAATGACATTCTCTTCAAAATGGTTATCTCTGATTTGCAAAATTATGTGTTTTTGACCCAAAAAATGAAAATGAATAATTTTTTCCGGAAAAAATTTAACATGATACATTTTTGCAAATTTGAAGTGAATTTCTTAAGCTCGAATACCAAAATAATGTGACTGGCCCAAATCCGCAGATAAAAAAAAATGAGGGTACCTTTTTGCCACAAAAAGATGCCCCCCTTCCCTCCCCCACGGAGAGAGGCTGGATCCGCCAGTGCGCCGGCCACACCAACTTTTGAAACGATTCTCCACTCATGGTTATAATTGTACACGCAGCGTCGCAGCCTTTGGTCTCCTGCTGCCTGCTGGGTGACAGAGGAGCGCGGAAATGAATTTCCTTACATAGGTACCTATGTTGTGTGGAATACGTCTACTAGTATTAAGTAGGGTAATTAGGCTCAGTTAAAAAACCTAATGGTCTTCTTTTTGTAGCTGTTGTATTCCACGACAAATCGACAAAAACAAAGTGCAAAATGACACCGTCATGTCACCGATTATGGACAAAATTGGTATGTGGGGTAGCCTGGGGCGCTTAAGTGAGTTGTGTAAGTTGTATTACAATGCAAGCAGTGGTTCAGGAGATATCGCCTCGGACATTTTTATAAGGTCACGGTGCAGGTCAATCTTTGTCGGCCCATATGGCGGGGAATTTATGAAGCAATATAGATGTATTATGTCATTATAATGGCAATGAGCTGTTTTATAACATGGTGATGTTTATTGTTTTATTTTCTAAAATTTCACAATTTAGTACGTTTTCGAAATTGTACAACTTTTTGGATACCTTTTCTCAAACGTGTTTCTATTGTTTTGGCTATGCTATTCTTACGTGTAAGGACGTGATTAAGTGAGAAAACAAAATGAAATTGAGGAATATTTGCTTCCAAATATCACAAATTTTGTAATTTTACTTGCTATTTTATATAAAAAAAAATATGTTACTCGCTAATAACTTTTGACTGAATAAAACTAGATTGGTACGATAGACGTCATTTTGCTGTTCTCATCAAGACGAATTGAATGCTCTGCGGCATGACCTATTTCTGACATTTTATGACCTTGACCTTAAATTTCAAAGTTAGTATTTGTTTTTTAAATTTGGAATCTTTTTTAATACCCAAGCCAAATGTATTTCCTATTTTGACTGTATTATTGTTAAGTGTAAAGAAGTGCCGTTCAAACAGAAAAAAATGATGGTTATTTGTCTTCAAATATGTTAAATTTTGTCATTTCTTGTGTTCTTTTTGTGAAAGATATTAGGTATTCTCCAATAACTTTTGACTGAATAAAGATAAAAAGGTAAAATGGACACCATTTTGTTATTTTCGTTAAGACGCGTTGAATGATATGCAGTATGACCTCTTTCTAACATTTGGTGACCTTCACCTAAGGTCAATGTCAAGGTTCAAGGTTAGGTTTCCAATTGTGGCCGCATTTGTGGCGATGTTATATATCTTAAAACTTGTCTTGTTGCGAGGAATTCGATTGTGCTTAAATAACGCCTGATTGTCAATGGCAACATTTCAATTCATTTTAATTTGAATGTCGAATAGTAACTTCATAACTTCCTTCTCGGTGTAAAGAAAGTCCGAAAATGTCTCAGTTTGCTTTATAATCATCAACGATCGCGCAATTATTTTAATACCAATGAATTCCTATCTTCAAGTTCAAGACAAGTTCAAAGATATATAACATTGCCGTGTAGGTCAAATTCGGAAAGGTGACTTTGCGCCGTGACCTTGACCTTAGGTCAAGGTCATCAGATGTCATACAGAAGTCATGCTGCACATCTATCAACGTGTCTTGATGATACCAACAAAATGACGTCTACCGTGCCCTTCTAACTTTATTCAGTCAAAAAGTATTAGCGAATAACTAATTTATATATAAAATAGCATATAAAATGGAAAAATTGTATATATTTGGAGGCAAATATCCATCAATTTTATGTTTGCACTTAATTGACACGTCCTAGGTCACCTAGGTCATTACACGTATTAATAGCATAGCGAACAAAAATAACCCAAGTCCGCAAAGGGAAAAATGGGGAGGGGGCACCTTTTAGGTCATATGGAGGCCCCTGGGGCCCGGAAAGTCCCCAGTGAAATTAGCCCCCCCCCCCATATTGGGAGGCTGGATCTGCCAGTGGAGGTGTGGCGCCAGGATTTATGCGCGGAAGTGCGGGAGGTCTGCCCCTGTCCACCGGCCCGGGGCGCGAATTACACTATCAGCAAAACGGCGATTCTTAAGCGCCGGCTACGGTGCCGGGTCGGGCAATCCGCGCCCCAGGCCGGGCGACCGCCCACACAAACATGCTGAGGGACGGTAAGACTGACCGTGTGAACTGACCTGACCCTCCTGACCGTGCAAAACCGCCTATTTACACACGGACAGACACACATACACACACTTTTACACCACTCAGTCTTACTTCGCCGAAGTAAGACTGAGCAGCCGTTAGTTAAACGGACCTGTATATTTGAGGGGGTGTTTTTACAGTGAGGGGGTGCACTTTTTAGCTCAGGGGGTGCTTGAGCACCCCCAAAACCCCTAATTCTCCACCCCTGAACACACGTGGATTGACAAAATGTGTATCACGGTTCTTTACTCTAGTAGAAGATATTTTCGCCGGCGCGCGGAGCTTCGCGGGTCAGATGTCGCTGGCGTCGTGGCCGCCGCGGGACAGATGGCGCCACCCGCTGGGTGCTCGTGTGAAAATACGTCTCGACACTCGACAGTGACGACCGCCCAATACTCCCAAATAAGGCTGCCGTGTCTCGCGACCAGTGTTCGTCACGGGCCCACCAACCCCCAGCCCAGCCCGGCCCAGGCCCATGCACACCAAGCCCGGCCCGACCCAGACCCACCAACCCCCAGCCCGGCCCGGCCCAGGCCCACCAACCCCCACCCAGCCCAGCCCGGCCCAGGCCCATGCACACCAAGCCCGGCCCGGCCCAGGCCCACCAACCCCCAGCCCAGCCCGGCCCAGGCCCATGCACACCAAGCCCGGCCCGGCCCAGGCCCACCAACCCCCAGCCCAGCCCGGCCCAGGCCCATGAACACCAAGCCCAGGCCCGGACCAGGCCCGGTCAAATTTATCATATTGAGGCCCAGGACCAGTCCGGCCCGTTCAGATTAAGATATAAATATTTTCACAAAATTCACTATCCTAGCATATTTACTTGTATACTATAAATGTGAAACAATGAACCAACTATGCTAACCAAAAACAAACAAAAAGCCCCAGCCACAGCAACAGTGTGTTGCTGTGGAAGTGAACTGCTGGTTGAAATATTTTTTCAGCTCTGACCTGAGCTTCAACATTGTCAGCTCAGGCCCGTCCAGAGCCCGATGATTTCTTTAAAGTTGAGGCCCAGCCCTGGCCCAGCCTAGGCCCGGCCCATGGCCCATAGGGCCGGCCCAGCCTGTGACGAACTCTGTTCGCGACTCATCGCGTATCACCGGCGAAAGTCGTGCCTTTGGCTTATCGTGAGTCGCGACGCATCGCAGCGATTTTGCGATCGCCAAGCTTCGAACTGGGCGAAACTTTGTTCCAGTTCCGCCAGCCATTACACTGGCTGGTTGCGTTTAATTTATGGCTTCGAAGAAAATTAGCTCCAAGATAGCCCAGGCCCATTCCGCCATGGGCGTCGGAGGGGGGGGGGGGGGGGGGGGAACCCCCAACATTTCAGATTTTAACATTACGCCTATAATATAGGCAAGATATATGGGCGTTGCATGGCAAGAATCGACTTAAAAATGCCTCTGTCCCCCAACCCAACACTGAAGTCGCCCTCACACATACCTCCAAAGGCGCCCTCCCATATACCTCCAAAAGTGCCCTCCGATACATATTTGAAGGCGTCCTTCTACATAACACTAAAGGCGCCCATCGATGCACCTTTGAACTTTGAAGGTGCCCTCACACATACATACTGGCTCCAAAAGGCGCCCTTTGATAAATATCCGATGAACCTTCAATTCGAGGGCGCCCCTCGAATACACTTTCGAATGCGTCCTCCAATACATTTCCGAAGGCACCCTCCGACACATCTCTGAAAGCGCCCTTCCACATACTTCCAAAAGCACCCACCAATACACCTATGAATGCGCCCTCCCACATAGTCCAAAAGCACCCTCGGATACATCTATCCGAGGACCGAGTACGCCCTCCCTCCATACATACAAAGGCGCCCTTCGCTGAATGTGAGGCCGGGCGGGCGCCTCTGGTCTCACAGAGAGCGCCTCTGGGGCTATTTGGGATGGCGACCTCGGAGATGTATCGGAGGGCGGCTTAGTAGCTATGTGGGAGGGCGCCTTCATAGGTGTATCGGAGGGAACCTCTTGAGGCATCTGGGGGGGGGGGGGGGGTCATGCAGATGTGTATCGGAGGGCGCCCTTTGAAGCATGTGGGAGGGTGCTTTCAAAGGTGTATCGGAGGTCGCCTTTGAAGCTATGGGGGATGGCGCCTTCAGAGGTGCATCGGAGGTCGCCTTTGGAGGTATGTGGGAGGGCACCCTCGGACATGTATCGGAGGGTGCCTTCAGAGGTATGTGAGAGGGCGCCTTCGGAGGCGTATCGGAGGGTGCATTTAGAGGCAGTGGCGTCGCCACAAAACTGAGTGTTGGGGGGGGGGGGGGCAGCCAGGGGTTCAGGGGTCAGCCTCAGGGGCAGATTGGGGGCGGGGGGGGGGGGGGTAAAGTCAGGTGCCACCCTCAGCCCAGATACCACCCTCAGACCAGGTGCCGCTCTCAGGTCAGGTGCCGCCCTCATACCAGGTGCCGCTCTCAGGTCAGGTGCCGCCCTCAGGCCAGGTGGAGACAGGGCTGATTTGGACACGCCTGTGTGCGGGGCAGGGCGGAGTTCCGCATGTCTGGGACTTCGGCAGACCGGGGAATAGGGTTGATTCTGTGAAGCCGGGGAACGGGGTGGGTGGATTTCGTCTCGCCCGAGTGCAAAATTGTCTGTTTGCCATCCACTTCTTTAACTAAGGTGTTGTGCTTTATCGCGGGCATTCCTCAGTTTTGCTCTATCTCATTCATCAATGGAAAAGGCATGAATGCCTCTTTATTGCCATAATTTTAATTTTGGTGGGTCTTTTAATGTCATTTTGTGTTTTGTTTTATTTGTTCACAAATCAAAGTATCGGCTGACAAGCTTTTCCAGACACTCCGTCTGGAGCTTGATTCGGTTGAACGGTAGTTCGGTTTCGGTTTCGGTTTAACCCTCGCCCGGGTAGGGCAAAATCACTACGTGTTCGGGTAGGGGAGGGGGTACGACCCCCCCCCCCCCACCTTAGCATTTCGCCCCTAGTTGAGCTAGAGCTTCGAGACAAAGACGAGCGTGTTGCTTGTGACGAGAGGAAGCCGCTGATACCCGATTGTAAGGTATTGAGTCATTAGGTGACCTCTGAGGTCATGTCAATGACCCACAAGTCATCGAAGTTGTAAATGCGTATACATTGAATTGTATCGAGTTAGAATCGTAAATGAGCATGTCATAATGCTTAATGGGTGCCAAATTCGTAATCAGCGTCACAAAATGTCCTAAAAACTGACAAATTCCAAAAAAAGTTCATGTCAGGTCATCTGAGGTCAGTGACCTCGGCTGACCCGTGGAAGCGCATGACCCCAGTGGAACATATAATTATGTAAAATGGATCCCAAATTTGAAATAAGCGTCACAAAATGTCCTAGAAACCGCCAGAAGCCCACAACTGTCATCTTAGGTCATCGGAGGTCAATGACCTCAGTTGACCTCTGAAAAGGTCAATCGAGGTCACAATCTCAGTGGAAACCACAACTGTCACCTGCAAACACCTGCACATATGCTCATGAACAACAAACACTCGGAAACTGCACAAGTTACAAGCATCGATACTGCGGGACGCCTGTTGCGCCTGACATGACCTTGAGAAACAGGTCATAGGTCACGGGTCATGTGGGTTAGAAATGGAGAATTTGAGAGTATGAGGGAATTTTGTTCAAAAGTAGGGTACTGAAAGTTGCATCGAAATCGGTTGGAAACTACGCGAGTTATTCTAGAAAAAACCGAGGGGTGGCATCCACCCCTACCCGGGCGAGGGTTAACGGTTTGATTCGGTTGAACGGTAGTTAGCGAAAAACCAGAGTGACAAAGGGTGGGCCGCGGGGTAACTTCTTTCTACCTTGTGATGCCGTGTCATATGGTATTATGTAAACCGATCTTGTTGTGACGGTTATACCATGTTGTAGTGCGTTGTTTGCATTATTGTGAATACTTTATTGCAGCGTGATGCTGTTACGTTCAGGGCTGGGGAGTCGGAGTCGGAGTCGGAGTCGGAGTCGGAGTCGGAGTCGGAGTCGGAGTCGGAGTCGGAGTCGGAGTCGGAGTCGGAGTCGGAGTCGGAGTCGGAGTCGGAGTCGGAGTAGGAGTCGGCAGTTTTGCCGGAGTCGGAGTCGCTAAAATCTAACCGACTCCGACTCCGGCCCGGAGTCGGAGTTGACTTTTTGGCAATTGGCGATTACTTTGGTCGGTAGAATAATCGTCGGCTTAGGGACATTAACCTTGCATCCCTTTCGAAAGTTAATGAGTGGAAAATGAAACCTATAGTCTACTCATCTAGCGGTAGATTTGCGCCTGATAAGAAAGGGCAATCATGTTAACGTCATCTGATGATTGGGGATTTGGACGCACCGACTCGTATGGTCACACGGCGCCCATTTTAATGTCATCTTGCTCGTTTCGTCAAGGAGATTCGAATCATACCATGGTGACCAAGTTACGTAAGTGAAATTCAAAATCTGACCTCAGGTCAATGTAATTTAAGTACATGTGGTGAACCAGGTATGTCGTGCTGCGCAATATCGGACACGTCTCGACGAGACATACACATTACACAGTGGTGCCGGTCTCAAGTTCTTAACTTCATTTTATGCTACCAAGAGTTATTGGCAAAGAAGTGCTGGTCACCTCAGATGACCTCACTCGAGCTTGTAGAGGTCACTGAACAATAATTGTACTTGGGTCATCAATAATGAGCTATAATAGCATCATTTTAAATAATTATTCTGATCTAATGCGTATCCTCTGATACGAAAACATTTGTATCTTTTATTGTTGCTTTATAATAGGAAACTCACGAAACTGACCTGACCTTAGGTCACCGATAGGAAAAAAATAGAGCCTGCAGGGTCGTAGGAATCTATGGCTTGATAACGTCCTGTGAGTTCTGAAGTGCTCAGCCAAACATTGTGGCCAGTGGCTGTGGTACGATCACAAAGGATTGCAAAGGACCACAAAGGATGCTCGCTTGTGTATTTAGCTACGTTTAAAACAAACTTGACTTCGTAAAA
This sequence comes from Chirona hameri, assembly GCA_036785665.1. Lineage (NCBI taxonomy): Eukaryota > Metazoa > Arthropoda > Thecostraca > Balanomorpha > Balanidae > Chirona > Chirona hameri. Next base: position 152,259 of record JAXIVJ010000811.1, read on the forward strand.
GTTGTTTATATTTCATTAAAAATCAGAAAAGATGCAAATTTTCGGTCGATTTCAGTCGTTTAGGGGCATGGCACGATACACATTCGCCCTTAAGCACCCGAAATAATTTGGAAATGCACACCCCTGATTGGTAAACTTAGTTGCCGGAGAGGCGGCGGAGGGCGGCGCACTGACTGGCCAGCTGTAAGACAACGCAGAATCCGGGAGCAGCAGCGGCTTCAGCGAAGACGAGCTGGAACGACCTGGGGCTGAAGCCCAGCTGCTGCGAGCTGGGCCGGCGGCAGCTGGCTGCGCTCGCCGCTCGGTGCCCGTTTCGCGGGTTTCGCCGCCTGTAGGCGAGCACGACTAGGCTGGACGCGCGGCCGGCACGCCGCGCCCGTGGTCGGGCGGTGTAGCATTGTTCTCAATACTGTTTAGAATAAAGACAAACGGAGAAAATAGATGGCATTGCAGATATTGCTTTCTAGCATGCGGTTGGAGAACGGATGTAGGCCGGAGTCGGAGTTGGAGTCGGAGTTGGAGTCGAAGTCGGAGCCTGAGTCGATTTTTTCAGGCCGGAGTCGGAGTTGCTCAAATAATGTCGACTCCGCACTCCGCAGCCCTGGTTACGTTTCCTTAGCTTGTTTCTACCTATGTTGCATTGTTGAACATAACTGATATCTAGTAGATAGATATCTACGTGTCAAAAGGAGCACACTGACAAATTTGACTTGTGTCAAACATTGCTGCTATTAGAAAAGCATTCGTACATTGCATTGGTCGCTCGTATTCCTGTATGCAACATATATGGGAAAACTTTTTTAATACTGATTACATAGAATCCTGGCTACTGCGTACTGCAGTTACCTGTAAACTGTTTTAAAACATGCGTATGCCTGCGGCCGCACCTGATTACGCACTCGCGTGCATACTGCATTCGTGTTTGTGCGCATGTGCACGTGTTAAGTAAACATCGCACATTATCTCAAAATATATCGATTTATATCGATACATCGATACACCGATGTGCAATATATGCAAGCTATATGCGAACATGCACATGTGCTGTTGCAGACTAGGGTTTTGAGACGGGATCGTGGAACCCGATTGCGCGTCCTGTGGTGGCCCTATCGCGCACCCAGTCGGAGGAGAGCGCGTACCCAGTCTGAGGGAGGAGAGCGGAGCACCCAGTCTGAGGAGAGCGGAGCACCCAGTCAGAGGAGAGCGGAGCACCCAGTCGGAGGAGAGCGGAGCACCCAGTCGGAGGAGAGCGGAGCACCCAGACAGAGGAGAGCGGAGCACCCAGTCGGAGGAGAGCGCACATCCAGTCGGAAAAGAGCGCACACCCAGTCGGAGGAGAGCGGAGCACCCAGTCGGAGGGAGGAGAGCGGAGCACCCAGTCGGAAAAGAGCGCACACCCAGTCGGAGGAGAGCGGAGCACCCAGTCGGAGGGAGGAGAGCAGAGCACCCAGTCGGAGGAGAGCGGAGCACCCAGTCGGAGGAGAGCGCACACCCAGTCGGAGGAGAGCGCGCACCCAGTCGGAGGAGAGCGGAGCACCCAGTCGGAGGAGAGCGGAGCACCCAGTCTGAGGAGAGCGCACACCCAGTCGGAGGAGAGCGCACACCCAGTCGGAGGAGAGCGCGCACCCAGTCGGAGGAGAGCGCACATCCAGTCGGAAAAGAGCGCACACCCAGTCGGAGGAGAGCGGAGCACCCAGTCGGAGGGAGGATAGCGGAGCACCCAGTCGGATGAGAGCGGAGCACCCAGTCGGAGGAGAGCGCGTACCCAGTCGGGGGAGAGCGGAGCACCCAGTCGGAGGAGAGCGAAGCACCTAGTCGGAGGAGAGCGCGTACCCAGTCGGAGGAGAGCACGCTCCCAGTCGGAGGAGAGCGGAGCACCCAGTCGGAGGAGAGCGCGTACCCAGGCGGAGGAGAGCGGAGCACCCAGTCGGAGGAGAGCGCGTACCCAGTCGGAGAAGAGCGGAGCACCCAGTCGGAGGAGAGCGGAGCACCCAGTCGGAGGAGAGCGCGTACCCAGTCGGAGGAGAGCACGCTCCCAGTCGGAGGAGAGCGGAGCACCCAGTCGGAGGAGAGCGCGTACCCAGTCGGAGGAGAGCGGAGCACCCAGTCGGAGGAGAGCGCGTACCCAGTCGGAGGAGAGCGGAGCACCCAGTCGGAGGAGAGCGGAGCACCCAGTCGGAGGAGAGCGGAGCACCCAGTCGGAGGAGAGCGCGTACCCAGTCGGAGGAGAGCGGAGCACCCAGTCGGAGGAGAGCGGAGCACCCAGTCGGAGGAGAGCGGAGCACCCATTCGGAGGAGAGCGGAGCACCCAGTCGGAGGAGAGCGGATCACCCAGTCGGAGGAGAACGCGCACCCAGTCGGAGGAGAGCGGAGCACCCAGTCGGAGGAGAGCGGAGCACCCAGTCGGAGGAGAGCGGGAAACCCAGTCGGAGGAGAGCGGAGCACCTAGTCGGAGGAGAGCGGAGCACCCAGTCGGAGGAGAGCGGAGCACCCAGTCGGAGGTGAGCGGAGCACCCAGTCGGAGGAGAGCGGAGCACCCAGTCGGAGGAGAGCGCGCACCCAGTCGGAGGAGAGCGGAGCACCCAGTCGGAGGGAGGAGAGCGGAGCACCCAGTCGGAGGAGAACGGGGCACCCAGTCGGAGGTGAGCGGAGCACCCAGTCGGAGGAGAGCGCGTACCCAGTCGGAGGAGAGCGGAGCACCCATTCGGAGGATAACGGAGCACCCAGTCGGAGGAGAGCGCGTACCCAGTCGGAGGAGAGCGGAGCACCCAGTCGGAGGAGAGCGGAGCACCCAGTCGGAGGATAGCGGAGCACCCAGTCGGAGGAGAGCGCGTACCCAGTCGGAGGAGAGCGGAGCACCCAGTCGGAGGAGAGCGGAGCACCCAGTCGGAGGAGGGCGCGTACCCAGTCGGAGGAGAGCGGAGCACCCAGTCGGAGGAGAGCGGAGCACCCAGTCGGAGGAGAGCGGAGCACCCAGTCGGAGGAGAGCGGAGCACCCAGTCGGAGGAGAGCGCGTACCCAGTCGGAGGAGAGCGGAGCACCCATTCGGAGGAGAGCGGAGCACCCAGTCGGAGGAGAGCGCGCACCAGTCGGAGGAGTGCGGAGCACCCAGTCGGAGGAGAGGGCGTACCCAGTCGGAGGAGAGCGGAGCACCCAGTCGGAGGAGAGCGGAGCACCCAGTCGGAGGAGAGCGGAGCACCCAGTCGGAGGAGAGCGCGTACCCAGTCGGAGGAGAGCAGAGCACCCATTCGGAGGAGAGCGGAGCACCCAGTCGGAGGAGAACGGGGCACCCAGTCGGAGGTGAGCGGAGCACCCAGTCGGAGGAGAGCGGAGCACCCAGTCGGAGGAGAGCGGGGAACCCAGTCGGAGGAGAGCGGAGCACCCAGTCGGAGGAGATCGGAGCGCCCAGTCGGAGGAGAGCGGAGCACCTAGTCGGAGGAGAGCGGAGCACCCAGTCGGAGGAGAGCGGAGCACCCAGTCGGAGGAGAGCGGAGCACCCAGTCGGAGGTGAGCGGAGCACCCAGTCGGAGGAGAGCGTAGCACCCAGTCGGAGGAGAGCGGGGAACCCAGTCGGAGGAGAGCGGAGCACCCAGTCGGAGGAGATCGGAGCACCCAGTCGGAGGAGAGCGGAGCACCTAGTCGGAGGAGAGCGGAGCACCCAGTCGGAGGAGAGCGCGTACCCAGTCGGAGGAGAGCGGAACACCTAGTCGGAGGAGAGCGGAGCACCCAGTCTGAGGTGAGAGGAGCACCCAGTCGGAGGAGAGCGGAGCACCCAGTCGGAGGAGAGCGGAGCACCTAGTCGGAGGAGAGCGGAGCACCCAGTCGGAGGAGAGCGCGTACCCAGTCGGAGGAGAGCACGCTCCCGGTCGGAGGAGAGCGGAGCACCCAGTCGGAGGAGAGCGGAGCACCCAGTCGGAGGAGAGCGGGGAACCCAGTCGGAGGAGAGCGGAGCACCTAGTCGGAGGAGAGCGGAGCACCCAGTCGGAGGAGAGCGGAGCACCCAGTCGGAGGATAGCGGAGCACCCAGTCGGAGGAGAGCGCGTACCCAGTCGGAGGAGAGCGGAGCACCCAGTCGGAGGAGAGCGGAGCACCCAGTCGGAGGAGAGCGGAGCACCTAGTCGGAGGAGAGCGCGTACCCAGTCGGAGGAGAGCGGAGCACCCAGTCGGAGGAGAGCGGAGCACCCAGTCGGAGGAGAGCGGAGCACCCAGTCGGAGGAGAGCGGAGCACCCAGTCGGAGGAGAGCGCGTACCCAGTCGGAGGAGAGCGCGCACCAGTCGGAGGAGTGCGGAGCACCCAGTCTGAGGAGAGCGGAGCACCCAGTCGGAGGAGAGCGCGCACCCAGTCGGAGGAGAGCGGAGCACCCAGTCGGAGGAGAGCGGAGCACCCAGTCGGAGGAGAGCGGAGCACCCAGTCGGAGGAGAGCGCGCACCCAGTCGGAGGAGAGCAGAGCACCCATTCGGAGGAGAGCGGAGCACCCAGTCGGAGGAGAACGGGGCACCCAGTCGGAGGTGAGCGGAGCACCCAGTCGGAGGAGAGCGCGTACCCAGTCGGAGGAGAGCGCGTACCCAGTCTGAGGAGAGCGGAGCACCCATTCGGAGGAGAGCGGAGCACCCAGTCGGAGGAGAGCGGAGCACCCAGTCGGAGGAGAGCGGAGCACCCAGTCGGAGGAGAGCGGAGCACCCAGTCGGAGGAGGGCGGAGCACCCAGTCGGAGGAGAGCGCGTATCCAGTCGGAGGAGAGCGGAGCACCCATTCGGAGGAGAGCGGAGCACCCAGTCGGAGGAGAGCGCGCACCAGTCGGAGGAGTGCGGAGCACCCAGTCGGAGGAGAGCGGAGCACCCAGTCGGAGGAGAGCGCGTACCCAGTCGGAGGAGAGCAGAGCACCCATTCGGAGGAGAGCGGAGCACCCAGTCGGAGGAGAACGGGGCACCCAGTCGGAGGTGAGCGGAGCACCCAGTCGGAGGAGAGCGCGTACCCAGTCGGAGGAGAGCGGAGCACCCAGTCGGAGGAGAGCGGAGCACCCAGTCGGAGGAGAGCGGAGCCCACAGTCGGAGGAGAGCGGAGCACCCAGTCGGAGGAGAGCGCGCACCCAGTCGGAGGAGAGCGGAGCACCCAGTCGGAGCAGAGCGCGCACCCAGTCTGAGGAGAGCGCACACCCAGTCGGAGGAGAGTGGAGCACCCAGTCGGAGGAGAGCGGAGCACCCATTCGGAGGGGAGCGGAGCACCCAGTTGGAGGAGAGCGGAGCACCCAGTCGGAGGAGAGCGCGCACCCAGTCGGAGGAGAGCGGAGCACCCAGTCGGAGAAGAGCGCGTACCCAGTCGGAGGAGAGCGGAGCCCACAGTCGGAGGGAGGAGAGCGGAGCACTCAGTCGGAGGAGATCGGAGCACCCAGTCGGAGGGAGGAGAGCGGAGCACCCAGTCGGAGCAGAGCGCGCACCCAGTCTGAGGAGAGCGCACACCCAGTCGGAGGAGAGCGCGCACCCAGTCGGAGGAGAGCGGAGCACCCAGTCGGAGGAGAGCGGAGCACCCAGTCGGAGGAGAGCGGAGCACCCAGTCGGAGGAGAGCGGAGCACCCAGTCGGAGGAGAGCGCGCACCCAGTCGGAGGAGAGCGGAGCACCCAGTCGGAGGAGAGCGGAGCACCCAGTCAGAGGAGAGCGCGCACCCAGTCGGAGGAGAGCGGAGCACCCAGTCGGAGGAGAGCGGAGCACCCAGTCGGAGGAGAGCGGAGCACCCAGTCGGAGGAGAGCGCGCACCCAGTCGGAGGAGAGCGGAGCACCCAGTCGGAGGAGAGCGCACACCCAGTCGGAGGAGAGCGCGCACCCAGTCGGAGGAGAGCGGAGCTTCCGACTGTTTCCTGCGCCGGAAGCGATGATAGCGGCGTCCGGATGACGGCGCTATGGATGACGGCGCCCCTGAGACCCAAGACCAGTAGGCGGGCAGAGGCGCTGGCGTGACCCGGGCAGGAGGTCCTCGAGACCCTGGCTCCGGCGCGATGGCGGAAAGTCGAGGCTGGGTGCCGGTGCTTGTGCTGGCAGTAACGACGCTGGTTGGATGTGAATACGCCAGCCAGTTGGAGGACAGCCTCCTAAACGGGTGTTGATTCTAACCAAGTGTTAGCAGAGCTGTTAGCATGGAGTGTGACTACAGTGGCATCCTCAACATATCGGTAAGACACTTGCTTTAGGTTTAGTTCGTGGGAAAATATTAAATTTTTAGCTTCCAGCGAAAATGTTTTGGCTTTGAGCACCGTAATAACAGACACGCCGAAGTTGAATAACATTCTAACCATGCCACGAAATTCCATACAACGACATGTCATCATGAATAAGGAAGATTCGAAACAAATCAACTTAAAGTTTGTTTAACGTAAAGCTCATACCGTGATGCCCGATTTGGTTTTCACTCTGGCATTGCGCGAATATCCTAACCAAGCCTAACATAACCTAACCTGGACAAGATATCCCAACTCATGCTAAGGGCATATTTGCCCTTGATTAGAATGGCATGCTGTTGGTAGCAGCAGCCATGGTCAGATGTTATCAGCGGGCGGGAAGAACCGTGTCAGGGTTTAACAACAAGTAAAGCTTTCGGCTGAGCTCATGCTAGTAAACATGAATTGCCCAATCAGATAGTGGGGTCAAAGCCGACACGCAAGTTCTTAGCGAATGGGTTTTATTCCAGAAATCTATACATACAAGAGGTATGAACAAGTATACATCTTCCAGACCCTCAGCCCACGAAACACCCTGCCTTTGGCCGAGAGCCGTGACGTCATGATACTGAAACTTCGACGTCATAGGACTGAAACTGTGACGTCATAGGACTGATGCTGTGACGTCATAAGACTGAATGGACAAATTTATGGAATGCCTGCCTCTCAGAACCGCAGCGCCGCTGACACTCATGCTTCTCTCGTAGCTGCTTTGCATGGTGTTCACTTTCTGGATATCCGTTGTAAATGAAATCGCTCTAATACTTTGTCTCTAGTGAGTCATACGTCACAGGCACAACGGATGTTTATGTTTGCCTGCAATGCTAAACAAATGTTGAAAAATATATTTACAGACATTCGTTTGCATTCGCCTATTGGAGTATTTGTTTTATGATTATACTATTTTTTGTTTCAGATAATTGGACAACTTCATTCATCCATTAACAAAATAAGGATTACAAATTCCAGCGATCGCCTCGACTATCTTCTCACATCTCCACAACCTCCAAAACATTCACTTAGGTGATATCGGATTGCTCGTGATTGGCATGAACAACTGGACTGGAATCGCAAAACCCGAACAAGTGACGATCACAATGGATCGTGTTTCCGAACTCTCCCTGCATAGTTTTGCGTTCTCTGGCTGGTCATACCCCGGTCCCAAGATTGTCATCACTCATCAGCAACATGACTGAGTGCATCATCGGAAACTCCGACTGTTAAACGCGCTCATCGTCAACTTCAACCAATCCGCCTCACTGCAGAATTCGACAATCGACTCCCTCCGAGCGAACGCCCTCCGTGGGTTGAAACTTCTGGGCGACGGGGCGACGCTCACCATCCAAAATGTGTCAGTAGGCGAGGCTGAGGACGGCTCACTGGCATTCTCCAAACAAACGCAGGTCACCCTGCTAGATGTCGTGCTGTGCGACCCATGTGAATGTGACGTCAAAGAATGGGCGCTCCAGCTGGTGGTCGGGGACGCATCGCCGCGCAACGCGACCGACGAACAACGGAGGGCCGCGCGGCAGATCGTCGACCAGGTCCACGGCACGGCTGGGACGGACACAATGACGCTGGCTGAGTTCCGCTGCCAGAGCTGCTCTGCTCAGGGCAAAGTTACGGCAAAGTTACGGAACATCTCCCTTGGTGTCGCGGGCATACGTCAGAGGCTCGATCTGGCTCGTTGGGATTGGGACGCCGCTGCTGGTGCTCGTGCTGGTTGGCGCTGCGGTAACGCTGGTGAAGAGGCGACGCAGTCGACAGAGGGAGGAAAATCCACCAGCCGACCAACTTTGCAGCGACTGCAGGGCACAAGACGTCACCCCGGAGCCAGTGTACAATGAGATCCCCGAGTATGTCCGGCCAGAGTACAGTGAGATCCCCGAGAATGTCCGGCCAGAGTACATTGAGATCCCCGAGTATGTCCGGCCAGAGTACAATGAGATCCCCGAGTATGTCCAGCCAGAGTACAATGAGATCCCCGAGTATGTCCGGCCAGAGTACAGTGAGATCCCCGAGAATGTCCGGCCAGAGTACAGTGAGATCCCCGAGTATGTCCGGCCAGAGTACAGTGAGATCCCCGAGTATGTCCGGCCAGAGTACAGTGAGATCCCCGAGTATGTCCGGCCAGAGTACAGTGAGATCCCCGAGAATGTCCGGCCAGAGTACAGTGAGATCCCCGAGAATGTCCGGCCAGAGTACAGTGAGATCCCGAGTATGTCCGGCCAGAGTACAATGAGATCCCCGAGTATGTCCGGCCAGTGTACAGTGAGATCCCCGAGAATGTCCGGCCAGAGTACAGTGAGATCCCCGAGAATGTCCGGCCAGAGTACATTGAGATCCCCGAGAATGTCCGGCCAGAGTACAATGAGATCCCCGAGAATGTCCGGCCAGATTACAATGAGATCCCCGAGAATGTCCGGCCAGAGTACAATGAGATCCCCGAGTATGTCCAGCCAGAGTACAATGAGATCCCCGAGAATGTCCGGCCAGATTACAATGAGATCCCCGAGAATGTCCGGCCAGAGTACAGTGAGATCCCCGAGTATGTCCAGCCAGAGTACAATGAGATCCCCGAGAATGTCCGGCCAGATTACAATGAGATCCCCGAGTATGTCCAGCCAGAGTACAGTGAGATCCCCCGAGAATGTCCAGCCAGAGTACAATGAGATCCCCGAGTATGTCCGGCCAGAGTACAGTGAGATCCCCGAGTATGTCCGGCCAGAGTACAATGAGATCCCCGAGAATGTCCGGCCAGAGTACAATGAGATCCCCGAGAATGTCCGGCCAGAGTACAGTGAGATCCCCGAGAATGTCCAGCCAGAGTACAGTGAGATCCCCGAGTATGTCCGGCCAGAGTACAATGAGATCCCGAGAATGTCCGGCCAGAGAACATTGAGATCCCCGAGAATGTCCGGCCAGAGTACAATGAGATCCCCGAGAATGTCCGGCCAGATTACAATGAGATCCCCGAGAATGTCCGGCCAGAGTACAATGAGATACCCGAGTATGTCCGGCCAGAGTACAATGAGATTCCCGAGTATGTCCGGCCAGAGTACAATGAGATCCCCGAGTATGTCCGGCCAGAGTACAGTGAGATACCCGAGAATGTCCGGCCAGAGTACAGTGAGATCCCCGAGAATGTCCGGCCAGAGTACAGTGAGATCTCCGAGTATGTCCAGCCAGAATACAATGAGATCCCCGAGAATGTCCGGCCAGAGTACAGTGAGATCCCCGAGTATGTCCGGCCAGAGTACAGTGAGATCCCCGAGTATGTCCGGCCAGAGTACAGTGAGATCCCCGAGAATGTCCAGCCAGAGTACAGTGAGATCCCCGAGAATGTCCGGCCAGAGTACAGTGAGATCCCCGAGTATGTCCGGCCAGAGTACAGTGAGATCCCCGAGAATGTCCGGCTAGAGTACAGTGAGATCCCCGAGTATGTCCGGCCAGAGTACAATGAGATTCCCGAGTATGTCCGGCCAGAGTACAGTGAGATCCCCGAGTATGTCCGGCCAGAGTACAGTGAGATCCCCGAGAATGTCCGGCCAGAGTACATTGAGATCCCCGAGTATGTCCGGCCAGAGTACAGTGAGATCCCCGAGTATGTCCGGCCAGAGTACAATGAGATTCCCGAGTATGTCCGGCCAGAGTACAGTGAGATCCCCGAGTATGTCCGGCCAGAGTACAGTGAGATCCCCGAGAATGTCCGGCCAGAGTACAGTGAGATCCCCGAGAATGTCCGGCCAGAGTACAGTGAGATCCCCGAGAATGTCCAGCCAGAGTACATTGAGATCCCCGAGTATGTCCGGCCAGAGTACAGTGAGATCCCCGAGTATGTCCGGCCAGAGTACAATGAGATTCCCGAGTATGTCCGGCCAGAGTACAGTGAGATCCCCGAGTATGTCCGGCCAGAGTACGATGAGATTCCCGAGTATGTCCGGCCAGAGTTCAGTGAGATCCCCGAGTATGTCCGGCCAGAATACAATGAGATCCCCGAGTATGTCCGGCCAGAGTACAGTGAGATCCC